>JAWWEN010033972.1:0-14684 GCA_035582955.1 Sycophila texana | reverse complement strand
TTCAGATCATTCATTATTTTTAATGAATGCAGGTACATGAAAATCTTTTCATAAACACTTACATTAAATTTAATGTACATGTACATTGAAACAAGATTCTGTTACAAGAATATTAAATTTCATGCATTCATGTAACTTAAATTTACATTAAATTTAAGAATATTTTTAACAGTGTACCTATACGTAGATTGCGTAGGAGGCCAGCTTTTCTGGGTCGATTTGCAGGTACTACCGGTACTGCTCCGGGGCCTTTTTCTTTTTATGCTTCGACGGCCGACATTTCGCTGGCCTAATACATTCGCCACGCACAGCCGATAATTTCGGTTTAACGACCCAAGCAGATAATTAAAGAACGCAAAATTTTTCGTCGGGGCGTAGGAGAGCGGGCCCGCGCGCCCGCCGTCCGAGACATTTTTTGTCGCGGTTAGGCGGCTCGGCTCGGTGCCGCTTCACTTGGCTCTAATCAACAGGTGGACCCGTGCAATTGAAGAGAAACTCTCCCGAGCCGCCTTTCCGATATTATGCAAAATCCGCCCCACTCGGGCTTGTCCATTGTTTAACGGGCTTTGACGAACGACTCGCCACTCGGGACAGTTTGCCCGCGGAACCCGCACCCGACTGACGCTTTACTCCGCTTAAACGACACTATTTTTATACGTGTTCATCTCTTTTTTTTTTATACGAACATTTATTATTACTATTATTGTTTTTTTTTTAATATATATATATATAAGTGCCGTAAGTTGTGACGATTTTAAAGCATTCAGTGGCGACAACATTGATATAACGTTTTTTGTTATATTTTAATGTATATCGACGTCCCCGAGTGACTAAAAGCCTTAGTTATTTTAATTCAGGAATTATTCAAGAACGAGGAAATTTTATAAAAAGGAACAACAGGAGGTCTGAGGTATGGACAGGTGCTTCAGATGAGTAACAATGTGAAGTTAGCATTGCACGAAGTAGTCAGGTAGAGAGTAAACGAGACTCAGCAATGAGGCTTCTATTGGCGGTGAGCATCGCTCTTGTACTCGCCGGCGGCGACGCATTAGCCGGCGAGAACAACGAGGCGCTGACTCCCACGAACACCGACGGCAGACCCAGAGATGCCGATCCCGAGGTGATCCGACGCGTCGAGGAGCAGATGCTGTCGCTGAACAAATCCGGCGACGCGCCGCGCGACAAGCGAGCCCTCGGCATCCTCCTTCAAGGTTTCATGGAAGCACTGGGCTACACAGTCGCGCCCATACAACTGGGCTCCTTACCCGTCGGCCCAGCGGCACCTGCGGCCGGCGCCATGCCGCCTGCCCAGATGCCTGCGGCCGGCCAACCAACGAACCTCCAGCAGGGTGGCGGCACCATGCCACCGCCGCAGGGCAACCCCATACCGGCGCCACCCCCGGCCAACGGCACCGCCGTCGCTGCCGCTTCCGCGCCGCCCCGACAGCGCGAGACCCTCCGCTTCACCGGCGTCCTCAACTTCGGCAACAACTCCAACACGACCAACATCATAGACCACCTGTCTCAGTACGAGCGCATCTTCCACGGCAACGGCACTCCCCAGCCTCCCGCCGGACCCGCCCCCAGCATAGACCCTCGCTCTCTACCTCCGCTGCCGGAGCCGCTCTTCGTAAAAATCCCGCTGCCCATCGTGCCCAACCTACCGCCGCCTCAGCCGCCGTCACCCATGCCCGTGCAAAACACCTACCAGGACGACTACCAGCAGCAGAACCACGAGGAGGCGTACAAAGTCAGCAACGACGAGGAGGGCCACAAGAGCGACGACCAGGAGGAGAACGACGAGGGTCATCACCGCGAGGAGTACGAGCACAGCCACGAGGAGTACAACGAGCCCGAGGAGCACAACAACGAGCACGACGACCACGAGGAGGAGCAGCCGGAGGAGCACCACGAGCACGAGGAGCCCAAGGAGCGCAAGTTCGAGACGGCCGTGAGCCACCAGAAGCCGCCCGAGAAGAATCGCGAGACCCACTACAAGAAGAACCAGCACGTCGTGAACTACAGCGTGGAGAACAAGGAGATTCGCGACCCCAGCGAGGTGTCCGAGGAGGTGCCCATCGTCGGCAGCCAGTACGGCCACTCCATGTACGTCGGCGAGCCAGACTGGAAGCAGAAGCATGAGGACCACGTGTACCGCCTGGCGGCGGAGCAGGAGGCAAAGGCCGAGGCCCTGGCCGAAGAGAACGCGGAGCGCGAGCGCAGCCACAGCAGGGAGCACGAGGGGGACAGCGGCGAGCTGCATCTGGCTCGGGAGAAGGAAATCGCCGAGAATAACGAGAGGCACGCGGCGAGGTACGAGGATACTTCGCGGGAGCACTCCAATCCGTATTACGATGATGTCAAGGAGAAATATAATAACGCCGCTGAGCAGGAGGATTACGAGGAGGAGACTGAGACGCGGCAGCAGGATGCACCTACGAAAGCTCCTGTAGTGTGAGTGATTCGATGTCTCTTTTTTTTACCTACTGCATATCGTCGCTTCCTACGAAGACTAGTAGATTCCAAAAAAGCCTATTTTTATTTGCTTTTTTGAAGCTCTGGAGTAAAGTAAACTCTTTTAAAACCTGATAAATTCGAGGTATCATGCGTAGATACCCTAACTTTATCAGATTTTGAAAAAGTTTACTAGACTTTACTTCAGAACTTCAAAAAAGGGAAATTGAACTAAGTCTTTTTTGAAATCTACTAATTTTCGTAGCAAGCGACGATATATTGCTTATTTATTTATTTATTTATTTATTTATTTATTTATTTAATATGAGGGTAGTATTACCCTAAATATATACAAATATAATAACATTTTAAGGCTTAAAATATAAAATATAAAATCTAATAGAGCACCACGGTACATATAAATATAAAAAATTTAGCCATCAGACAATTGAAAAGTATAAACTAATATCTGATAGTGAAGGATTTGATCGGTCTCTTTAAGTTAAGAACCCCGGTATTCGCAATATCAGATAAATATCAGACTTTGTGGTATAAAACGTATTCCATGATCTTTTAATACAATTTAAAGCTTATTGTTATTTATTTTCTATTATTTAAACGATCTTGACCTTTTCATATAATTGACCTTTCGATAATATTAGGGACAATACGAGTCAACGTAATGTTGTCAGTATTAATTACGTGGTACCAAAGCAATTAACGACTGAGCCCAGATGAAATAGAGTCAAAAACCGGGATTCAAACTAGAGACGTATGAATCTGAATCGCAGATTTGAAAAATCTGGATATTGTAATTAGATCAGTATCTGAATCTTACGAATCCAATATCATGCATCTTACAGATACTAAAATCGGATTCAGTATTCGGATCTTTAAAGCTCAATTGCATAGACTCGTACTCTTTAAAAATAAAAATTAAGAACACCATATAAATCAGACGCCTTCTAAGAAGTTTAATAAATATTAAATAAATTACAATTCATAGAGTACATTTGCCTATCCAAATCCGAATTGAACAATAAAGGTCATAATGCATTATTAGATCTTGACGTAAATCTCTTTTAATTTAGAACGAAAAGAAACAACTGAGGCTCCGGACCGGCAACTTGAGAAATTTTTTATTGGAACATCTGTCGACTGAATCTATTTTTTGTATCTATTTAGAAAAAAAGGGCGTGACAACAACGCCGGCATCGGCTATCAATACCTCTTTTATTTTTTCTTATTTATTCTTATATTAATACTCATATATAATTAGTCCAAAAGGAACTAATTGCAACGTATATAATCCGTCTACTTAAAAGGGGTATAAACTCAATCTTTCTTTTTGCCTTCAGAATAAAAGTGGGAGTGACGGAAAAGCCAGCGACGCGCAGGTACGAAGAGAACGCGGACAAGAGCAGCAGCCAAGAAGATTACCAGGAGGACAAGAGCCCCCCAGCACTACCGATCAGCTACGATCGCGAGGGTTCGGCGCAGCACCAACCTCTGCGCGACAGCTACGGTGCCAGTCTAGAAAAGCCCGACGGCAAGGTTGACGATCGCGTGGCCGAATACATCACAATGTTCAAGAACCCCAAAACCGGAGTGTACGATCCCAGCGCTCTCCAGCACTACGACAAGGCGCGCGAGCCCTACGATCGGCTCGACCTAGCCAGCGGATTCAAGAAGATCCAGCAGGAGTACGGCCGCCCGGAGAGCAAGTACGAGGAGTACGAGATAAACGACGGCGACGACGACGACGACGGAGCCTCCGGCACCCACGAGAGCAACAAAGCGGACCACCGCGAGGACTCTTCCAGTGAGCGCCACTTGGCGGAGGGCCAGACCGACGGGCCACCACACACCACCGAGTGCAACTGCAACACACGGAAACTCGACGCTCACTCGGCGGAAGCCAAGGGTCCGGAGGTGCCAGTGACCGCCTATCTTCCTACAGTGACTCCCACGCCTCTGGCTATCTTGGACTATGGTCCATACTACTCGACAGTGAGGCACCTGTACGAGCCCACCAACGACCAGGGCATCATCGCCAGTCTGACGTCCTACGGTTCACCGACCACGGGAAGACTGGAGGCCGCTCCTACGGTGCTGGCGCTGCCGGAGAGACTCACCGCCCAGAGCCTCATCCAGCAGAGCGAGACCAAGGAGATCACCGCCTGGCCGGCGCCCTTCGACTACGTCTACGACAACTCCGAGCACAAGAATGTCGTTTTGAAGAATGCACCTACGCGACAGACTCCATTGCCCATAGCCAAGACCACCTGCTATTACGAGACGCACACTTTGCCGTCCGTTCAGCACTTGGACAGGGTGCAAATGCTGATCCAGGAGCGCGAGAGAGACAACGACGTTAAGGCGAAACGAAAGCGACGGCTTCAGAACTCTAGAGATCGGAAGGCTGAGCAGGCTGGGCAGTACACTAGTGGCAATAATAAAGTCAGGTAATTCGTGATTTTTTTTTCTGCGATTATAATTCTGTGGCTTAGCGGAAGAACCATTTGAGTCCGGTGGTTTTTTTAATGAGTTTATTGCAGATTTATGGCGATTAATGAGTGCCTCTTTCACCTTGAACGTCGACATTAGTGAGAAAGTTCTTATTTTTGCTACTATCAATAAATATATAAATTAACACAAAAAGTTTGAGGTAAAACCGTTCAATTCCACTGTTAATAAAATAATAATTATGATATTACGATGCGTTTATAAATTGTTTAAAACATTTTATTTTAATGTTTACAATTGTAGTAATAAAAAAAATGTCCCTTCCAAAGATTAATTGGTAAGTAATTAATAATAATTATATTTAAAAATAAATTAACGCACATATGTAATTGATAATAATTTTTTCGTACATACAAGTAACAATCCACTCTGGTTTGTATGTACGTAAATCGAAAAATTCTTAAGACCCTGAAAAAAAGGGCAGTAATCACAGCTAACGGTTAGTTGTTTCAACTAATATTTGGTTTAAACAAATAAGTTTTGGTTGAAATAAATAAATAAATTTTGGTTGAAACAAATAAATTTTGATGGAAACAAATAAATTTCGGTTGAAACAAGTAAATATTAGTTGAAACAAATAATGGTTAATTGTGCAAGCTCAGTGCAATAATATTTCTATCCCTTTTTTAACTTCAATTTTTCGTGAATCGGTTCCAAAACAATTGCATAATGTTCTTTACATGTACTACACGCGCAATGTCTGCAATATATCCTAGAAAAATTTTTTGAATGCGATAAAAAAATATACTTAAAATTTCGTCACAGAAATTTCAACCGATTCACCAAAAATTGAAGGTAATTTCAGATAAAAAAAATCATCGGTCATTCATTGACAATATTGTTCATTTCTGCCTTAGACGTGCAAAACACTTATAAAACTGTAAGTCTATAAGTCATCGCACATTATTGCATCTCAAAGTATAGATTGATCCGATCTCACAGATCGGTACAAAAATTAAAATAGCTTTTTTTCGAAAACATAAAAAGTGAACTTAAGTATTTTTCCTTCTTAGCCACAGAATTATTATTTCCTCTCAAAAAGGAACAAAGAATTAATCATTTTTTATTCCATTTCTTTTAGCTACCGCGAAGCTGCCTCGACGACACAAGCAAGTGTCCCAAGACATCGGCAAACTCCTCCAACTACGTTGAGATCCGAATCCTGGTCGGATAAAATAAAAGCACCGACGGCACCATCGTACGTCTTGGAACCTCCCACAGCTCCATCGTACAGATCGGCCAACAGAGCGACGAAAACTCCTGCGGAGAAAGTGAAAAGTTCCAGACAGTCGAAGGGGAATCGGCAAATATCCCGACCACAAACAACTGCGAAGAAAAAGTACGGCTCCTATTCACCCAATCTTCCGTCGCACAATCCAGAGGAGAAGAGATCAAATTACTATGAGAAAAATGGTATTTTGATCATACCAGAACCTACGCCATATTATTACAACGAGAACATCGAGGAGTACACCGATGAGCCTAAGAGCGACACGGAAAAAGTGAAGATCAAAGAGTACCGAAATCGAATAGCTTCCGTGAAGGTGTCGAAGATGGATAAGCTTCACCCTGAAAGTTCCATGCAGATCTACAAATATTCGACAAATATATAAAGACATCCATCACATTCATTACTATTATTATTAATTATTATTATTATTATTATTATTATTATTATTATTATTATTATTATTATTATTATTTAAGCGGATATCATAAATAACACTTCATTCGATTCGCTCGCGTCTTATTTTAGGCAACTTTTTTTTTTATTTTTACATTAAGTATAAAGAGAGTACGATGCACATCTCATCGTGGCGAATATGTCAGCTAGTCGAATGACTTTGATTTAAAATAAACTGAAGAAGTACTTAAAATGTGATTAAAATGCATTTAAAATTGTTAAGAAATTGTTATACTTGATTTGTAAGGCTTGAATAAAAAAACTTATGAAAAATAATTATAATTGTTGTTAAAATATAACGCAAGAATAAATTTAAATTTGCCGCCAAACAAAAAAGCTCACGTTATCTTATGGTAATGTACGAAAAGGTATTGTTAATAAACATTAGTAGTATTTTGTAAATTTAATTATAATGAAAAATAAGAGAAGTTAATAAATACGTCAATTACATTACAAAAATTCTAATATTATTTAAAACTCGCAATTTATTATACAATTTTTTAAAATTTTTAGGAATCTCTATTATCGACCGTAAGAAAATGTAGAAATCTACAGCGATGTATAAATTGAGATCTGTTTGTAGCTCTTGCAGATAATCAAGGTTTGTGCCTTTGTGTGAACAATAAAATAGAAGAAATAGTAAGTGTGTTATTCTTTAACTTTAAATGTGTATGTGACTGTGTACAATTCATAACTCACAATTATTATAAACAATAAGTTTGACGAAAAGTAATTAAGAAGGTATCATTAAAACTGTACCTTTTTGAAAATCAAAGATTCATTTATCTGAATGAATATGAAGTGTGATGAAATAGAGAGTTTTCTAAAAAATCTGGGAATCGGTCGGCGGCCAATAAATGATCCTTTATTTGTAAATTCTCATGATGTTTGCAAAGTTTTCGAAAGAAGAGGAGTTGTCATTGAAGATGATGAAGAACTTTGCCACAATGTGTATGTATAATTATTAATAAATCATTTAACAAAGATTTCTAACCTATAAGTTATAAATTAATTTTCATTTTTAGCATGAAAGAGTTTCGATGTCATGTGTGTGAAGCCACATTCAAAAATTTACTTGATTATGAGTTGCACTACCACTCGGCGCATCATTTTGTCTGCGCTGAGTGCAAAAAGTTCAGGCCAACTTCACGATTACTCGAAATACACATCCAAGAAACTCACGATAACTTTTTTAAAGTTCTTTCAGAAAAACAACCTATGGTAAGGTATTTGATATTTTTTCTTTTAAATCACAGCTATTTAAATTTATTAAATGATAATTACCTTTTAGTACCAGTGTTTTGTTGCTGCATGTAATTTGAAGTTTAAAGATCCAGCCGAACGTCGTGCACATTGTAGAGAAATTCATGCATTTCCTAAACTTTATCGATTTGATGAGATGCATTCAATCAAGGCAAATAATAAAGATGAGGAATCTATGGAAATAAGTGAAAATGAACCAGTTAAGAAGAATGAGTTTAAAGTAAAACTTGGAAAAAGATCACAACAAAAGACTTTCTCTAATGTGTGTTTAAAACCACAGAATCAAGTTGATAATAAGACTGATTATTCACAGAACAGTGTAATACCTGATACTAATGTGCCACCAGCAACAATGTTCATTCCAAGACAAGTCCAAATGCAACAAAAATCCTATGCAAAACTTCTTACTAAAGATCAAGAAATGGAAACGAATGTTCTAGAAACTGATACTTTAATGGAATTAAGAGAATCTTTACCAAACAATTAACTGAGATAAAATGATGTTTATAAGTAATTAGGAAAATTAAGGAAACATTAAAATATTGTTACACGCTAAAATTCAAATTGTAAAAAAGGTAACTTTATTTACTAGAATCTAATTAAATAATTATTTACATTTGATACATCACAAATACACATTATAAACTTAATTTTTATTCAGTTTATAACCTAGCATTCCTTTGTCATACTTCTTAAAATTAATCATTTTTATTGATAGATAAGTTTTGTCTATCCATCGACGTACTCCAACTAGCAGAACAGAGATCAATTAAAATTATGACTAAAAAAAATAATTTACATTACAATATCTTCATTACAATTATGTACACAATATCTTCATTACAAAACTAAATCTAATTAAGTTTAGTCAGAACTTTTTCTTTAACTTTACAACAGTTTCGACTCTCACAAAGAGGAAGCAAACAATTTTCCACATATTTAATAATCCACGCTTGGACAAAGAGAGCATAACAGATATGATTTTCTCGTGTACACCATCTCCTTTAAAATGAAATTTACAATGAAAAAACAATGATCCGCAAAGCATTTACCAATGACTCGTTCACTATACCAGCGATAAGAAATAGAAACTAAATGATCAATGACCGTAAAGCATACATTTGATTTTTGTATTCTCATCTTTAAGCACAGAATTCTCGTACTTCAACCTAATGTATTCTTGTTCCAGAAAAGCGGCTCTGATGGCGATCTCATCTTCCTTGGCACGCCTGGCATCCCTGGACCTCTTAGCGGCTTCATTATTCTTCCTCCTGCGCTCCCAGTACGCCGCATCCTTCTCATCGCAAGTACTCGTAGGCAAATTTGGACTCTTGCTAATACGGCGCATCTTGATATTGGTACCCTCGTTGGTCCTCTTCACTGAATCCAGCATGCGGTTGCGGAAGTCAGAATACGCTTTCTTCAGCTCCTGGTCGAACATCATGTCTGGTCCCAGTGTGATAGACAGCGGATCCTTTGGGTAGGCCTTGAATGGCCTCGGGGCTTTCTTGGCCTCCTCCGCGGCTACAGAAGCCTGGGACACTTCCTGACTGGACGGCGATGTGGCCGGTGGTATCATCCTGGGCACCGATGCTTGAACAGGGCTGCTCTGAGGAAGTAGGGTCGGCATAACCGAAGGCACGTTGATGGGTAAGGTCATTGGCACATTCATCGGCATCATTGGCGTTGGGTAAACTGGATGCCTTCGAGCCAAATTTGACTCGTTAATGTTTGTATGTTCGTAGATCGACTGTAACCTGGGCTTCTTCGGCGAGTCCGACTCTGACGGTGGGGTCATGACGTAGGCGCGATTTTCGAAGGGGCTTTTCCTTTCGTGATTCGACGGGAAAGTGGAGGCCTCCTCGGGCTGGTAATGGTGAGTGCGGCTCATTTTCGTCGACTCGCTCGTCGGCTGATAACCGCTTATGTGTCTGTTATCGTTGTTGTTCGTCTCGTGCTGGTTTTCCAGGTACGACGACTCCCTGAGCGGCGACACCGACGGTGTCTTGAAGTAGTTCGTCGAGGAAAGCGGCGGAGGTGATCTTTTGAAGGACAGATCCAGCACTGGGGTCTCGCTGGTCTGAATCGATTCCATCTTGGTGCCTGCGCTGGAGTAGTCCAGACCACGAAATGATTCAATAGTGACTTTTTCAAATGACTTCGTCATTTTCGTCCTAAACTTGTCAATACTGCAAACAGATAAAAGTGTTTCTTTAATAAATCACATCTTTTATAAATTTTTAATTTTTTATAAAAATTGATTCTTTAAGGATTTACAGAAGTTCTATTTTTAAAAGATATATTTGATACAATCCCCATTTTATATACAGACAAAGTTGCAACAATGGAAATTGGAAGGAAAAAAATGTAAATTTTTTAAAAACACAAACTGTAATAAATTTTTATAAAAAAGTAACGAAGATGCACCTTATTGTTTAACGAGTAGTCACTGTATGTTAAGTTAACACAAATTCGGTAGCACAAAACACTATAACGAAGGTAGAAGCAGTACTGGTAGATTCCCGTGGGGGAAGCGAAGAATCTCTAGCACTTTTGTCACTTGGGCACTGGAGCTGTGTCCAAGCCGGCGTCCGAAAATCGTTTAAAGTTGGAAGGGGATGCTGCTCAGCTTATATACGCGCCAACCCTTGTCCGCGCTGCTGTTGGGAATTGTTCAAAATAGGCAGAGGCCAAGCCGCCGAGCGTCCGCCCGTGCCCAGGAGTGGGGGCAAAATTTGACAGTTCGGCAGAAAGTGACCGCCCGCTTCGCGGCCCGTAAGAGGCGGAGTAAGTATAAACACGGGCAACATTGGAGCGCGCGTTTCCGAAATACTGAAGTTTCAATAATTTTCGGATCCCCCACGCCCAGGGACGTTTAAGCCGAGAGAAATTTTAACGCTCGATCTTGCGCTTTTATCAAATGTGGGCAAATCGATTATTTTTTTTTTTTTTTTTGTAATGCGGTGTGACGCACGACTACACTTAATTGCTAACTGCTGAATTGTCCTCTTCTAAGTCTTACGTTTGTTTTTTGTTACATGCGAAATTAAATGTAAATATTGTGTGACAATACTAGACTATTTATATTTATAAGTAAATTTTATGATTTAAAGATAATTTATTATCCGTTCAATGCAATTATTAAAAATCTAATATTACGCCTTAACTTATAGAGATCTAAAAGTTATTTTAGTTAAGTCGCGAGCAATAAAAGCTACTAAGTTAAGTTAATTATTCTAATTATTTTATTTATTAAAAAAAAGAAAACCGGAAAATAGAAAGAAAACTAATTGAGAAATCTACGAATGTGTGTACACAGAATGAATAAGTGTTTAAGTAATTTTCAATATCATTGTATAAACTTTAAGTATTTGAATGAATTTTAAGTTCAACCACTTTCTCTATCGTTAGTCTACAAAGAAAGATTACGAATACATGATGCGATACAATGACATGACATTTCCAATATATTTGATTTTATTGAGCTACTTTTTCTCCGAACGTTTCAAATTCAATTAATGCTTCCGGAATATCTTATATCAATATTCACTAATTAAATTCAAAATTTTAATTTTTCATCGTTAAGTGGCATGTATACAACGCAGATTAAGACTATGTCGCAGTTGACGGGACAATCGGTAGTATATATAGCTAATGTCAATTTGCACTCTTGGAATATCTAACATTATAGTATATTTACTACTGGAAAATTTTAATTTTTAATCGTTAAGACATATATATTTGCATTGCAGATTAAAACTATATAAATTGAATCGGCGCAGTTAATCGGCCTATCGGTATTTACGATCGTCGATTCGCACTCTCGGAATATCTAACATTAGTAGTTAATAAATAATTGTCAACTTTTAATATTTTTAGTTTTTACGGTCATATATTTAATACAGATTAAAATTGTAAATTAAACCGGCACAGTCGATCGGCCGATCGTTAGTATAACGTATATAAACAATGAGTGTTTATCAAACATAAAATTTTAATTTCCAATCGATAGCTCACAAATAAACAACACAAATTATCGAACTGTAAATTTAATCAGCATATAGAATTGACACGATGATCGTTAGTATAGCATATACGAACGTTTCGTTTCTCGAAATCTCTAATACAACGCAGTCCCAAATAATAGCGCGAGTATCGCAAAATTTTGCTTTTAAAACACTATACAAGTCACAAATATATACAACAGAGATTAAAACTACAAACTTTATAGCCGCGCAGGCCAATAGCCAGCGATCGGCAAACCGATCACAAAGAAATTAATCCAAAGTCGCCGGCCCGAGGCGGGTTTAAGCGCAGTGAGCGCAGCGCGAGCCAAGACCCCAAGAGGGTGGAATTAAGGAAAAATCTGCGAGAAATCCAGTTACCGAGGACCTTGGCACAGTAAATCCTTTCGGAGGCAGTAGACTCGTCATTTTCGTTGAGGACACGCGCGCGCGCCGCGCCAAAGAAAAGGTGGTGCCGCAGACCTCATACAGTCGGGTCTTAAAGATCGGCCGGGCGCGCTTGGTTGCGCTCTCGCCAGCTCGCAACCCTTTAACCCCGGGGCTGCCTTATCCGTAATATTTCAAAGCTCGCACCGGGGCCCGGTCATTGTCTCGCGCGGCCGAGTTTGATTTATGGTAATTCGCCGGACGCCTCGGCGCGTAATCCTTTAAGTATTGTGTATATCCCTCCTCCCCCCCCCCGCACTTTGCTGCGAGCTCCCGGCGATCGGCAGCGATCGGCGCACTATGGACGAGCTCGCGATTTTGCGTAAAAACCCCATAAATTTCTGGCACGGGGGGCCTTGCGCGTACAACACTATACTCTGCGTCGGGGGTGTGCGCCTTACGCGCCACTGAGCCTATGGCCTGGTGAAATTTGCGAAACAGGCGCGCGCGCGCGCGCGCATGCGCGAATCGCCGCAACCCTTCTTCCGGAAACACGGCTTATCCCCCCGCAGCTTTTCCCGCCAGACGGGCCCCACCCACAAGGCCCTGGGCTTGCTGTACTCGTCTAGACGATGGGCTTAATTCTTACGTATGACTTCCAAGGAAGGAGGCGACAATTGACGAGGATTATAGGGGTAATACCCCTTGCTTGTAACTGCCGCCCGCACGTTGTAATTCATTGGCTTTGCCGATTTTGACGATTCATTGATTAACCGATTAACCGAGAAATTCAGGTGCATCCTACCTGTAAGGCTCGTGCACTCTTCATTTTAACGTTAGCGTGATGTACGCCGGCTATAATTTGCGGACTATGTATAAGTGCCTGCGCATGCTGTGTATATATATATATATATATCTCTCTTTGGACAATCATTGGGAAGCACAAATAATAAACACTTTCTCCTTAGTCGGAGCCACGCCATTCTCTGCGAATTCATTACTTAATTAGCCTGCAATAAAAATTAGTCGCCTACTTTACACACCTCTTCTACTTAAGCTGCATAATATGTAACTTCTTCGAAGGGCTGTCGTGTACTTAATGTGTTTAATTTGTTTATAAAATTCCGTTTTTTTTTTTTTAAATAAAAAATTTATTTTATTTCATTTTTTTAAGGAGCTATCTGATATTTTTGACAATTATTTGCCGTAAAATAAAGAATTTCTGCTTAGAAATTATATTGATGGCTTATAATATTTTTTACAAATGTTTACTCGGCGGAAGTCGTCATTTTATTTGGTACCGGAGATATTAGTAAATTATTGTCGAACATTCTTTTAATTTAAATGCTCCAGGGATTAAATTGTTTCTTTTGGTTGTCAATAGGGATAAAGCTATACTGGCGTATTTTATTTTTCAACTGTATACTGGAAAAAAATGTTGTATAGATCCAAATAAAATTCTCCTTACAAAAACATTTCGTTTATTTAACTATAAACATTTAGTTTTAGTTAAATTGATAAAATATTTAGCTAAATCTTTTAACTAAAAATTTCGTTAATTAAACTAAATAGTTAATCAATAAATAATTTTTAAGAGGGATTCAACAAAATTTATAATAGTATCTGTAAATTTTTTTTTCAGTATATATTTTTTTGAATATATTTGAAAAATATATAAATAGATTTATTACTTATAGCACATAACTTCAGGCCTATAAAGCAGCAAAAATCAACGTAAAATTGTGATCTGCAATCGACAATTAACATTTTGGGTTACAAATGGAATTAATGTTCCACCTGATTATTATTATTTTATTTTTGTTTATATTTTATAAATTTCCATTATACTACATTTTTAACTAAAATTAAAAGAATTAATAACTAAATTATACAAGGATAATTAATAAAACGCTAATCATACAAATTATACATACAACGAATGTTAATAAAACGCTTTTTTTTATTTGTTTATTTATTTGTAAACTAAACGGACAAAAATGCCCTTACAAGAAATGATGGTATAAAACATATAAAAAAATGTAAAAACATAAAAGAAATAATCGTAAGGAAATTAAAATCAAATAGTGTTAATAAAAAAAAAAAAAAAAAAAAAATCAAATAGTACGCAATTTAACATTTAAATTTTAATAAATTCGGATTAGCTAAATGGGTTAAAAGTTTGTAAAATTTACTCTAAACAATGAATGTTTCTAAAATCGGTTAAAAATTGTTAATAAAATAATCTTAAGGGGGGTTTATACCTAAAAATTTTTTTTTCTTTTAAATTTAAAAATTAAAAATTATAATAAAATTTATATTTTCTATTAAATATTCTAGAAATATGTTATATTCCTGACCAAATGAGC
>JAWWEN010033961.1:0-14684 GCA_035582955.1 Sycophila texana | reverse complement strand
CAACGAGCACTTCTCTGCGGTGGCGAGTGATTGCTCACTCGAGCCTCCAGCAGGGGTTCGACGCG
Source organism: Sycophila texana (assembly GCA_035582955.1). Classification (NCBI taxonomy): domain Eukaryota; kingdom Metazoa; phylum Arthropoda; class Insecta; order Hymenoptera; family Eurytomidae; genus Sycophila; species Sycophila texana. The sequence goes on along the minus strand of JAWWEN010033961.1, from coordinate 14,619 downwards.
AATACCGACAAAAAGGCTTAGGACACGTACGGCTAGGGAATCGTCCTTCGCGCGCACGGGCCAAGCTGTCACTTTTTTTTTTTTTTTTTTCTAAATCCTGGCTAGACCCAATTAGGGTATAATGCCCATTACCATTGGCCTTCGTTGAAGAGGGGGACACAGTATCCTGACGTCATTTGCTGTAGAGTTCTTGGTAGTAAGACCAAAGTGACTTCTGGCGGAAAATACGAATAACGAATTATGAATTAAAGTCGCATAGAATAAAATTTACTGCCCGAAGGCTAAAATTCCCAGAGTTCGCAAAGCGGAGACTCGTCGAGGCGGCAAGGCCTGGGGGAGCGCAAGCAACCCCCAACCCCTACCACACCCGCGAACCAAAAACCCCGGAAGCACTTCGCCCTCAAGCCGATGTCAAACTTAAAACTAAAAATGATAAGACTATATACAAAATTTTACAGATAAAATGATAATGCTTACAAACTAATGATACGGTTATATACAATATTACATATAAAATAGTGAGGTGGGGATCCTTACAGACTCGAGATTACGCTATAAAATAATTTTATTCGCGCGAATATATTCGCATAAATGAACATAGAACTGAAAGGAGGCCCTAGCAATCCAATTATGTACCTCATCATCGATGTCGATACCCTCCCTACCTGCCCGAACAATAAGAAGACCTCTCCCACAGCCGCGACTCGGACAATGCCAAAGCAAATGCCGAATGTTATGAGAGTCTAAGCTGCATTCGCACTGAATATCCACCCTCCAACCCAACTGATAAAGGTGTTCCCTAGTGAGGTGGTGAGCAGTCCATAGTCTATTAATCGTACTGATATCAAACCTAGGTAAGTTACAGCTAGCGAACCAAGATTGTCTCGCGAAGGCTGGGTATGACTGCATCATTCTCCTCCCCTTACCATAGTCCCACCCGAAATCTGACATACCGGATATGACCCTTTCGTTAGAGTGAGCTTTTAGATCTTGGGACCAGAGGAGCTCGAAGTCAACCGTCTCATTTAGGGCAGCAGACTTTGCCAACTCATCTGCTCTGTCATTGCCACTAATTCCACAATGAGACGGTATCCAGAAAATCTTTACCACGAACCCCTCCCCCAAAAGAGAACCCAGTGCAGACCTAATCCAAGAGGCAAAGGGATGCATCTTCGAATCGAGACCATTGCGAGAGAGGGACTCCACTGAACTGAGTGAGTCGGTAAAAACAGCCAGCCTCCTATTTGGGTTACTTCTAGCTACGGACAACGCTTGGAAAATGGCTAGCATTTCAGCCGAAAAAATGCTACACGAACCATTGAGCCTAAGTTTGAGTTCAATAGGGGGGTGAAGAGAGAAAACTGCAGCACCACACTTGTCCTCTTTCTTGGAACCGTCCGTAAAAATAAACTGATAATCAGGAAGTTTCTCAATGAGGTGGGAGTGGAAGTTAGTGATAGCCTTGCCTGGGTCCCGTTTTAAAGATTTGCCCAGACTAGTATTAAAACAGTCATCTATATACAAATCACCAAATTCAAGATTGAAGGTGGGTGGTAAACGGCACTTCATAATCTGAGCGAACAAATTGTAATTCTTTTTCCAGATTCTATATAAGAAAGGGAAAGTCCTTGGGGGCGAATCCTCCCTTCCGTTCCTATCAAATTTCTCCTGAATTAACTTGAATTTATTAATAATTGAAAAAGGGGTCCTAGCGGCCGCCCTTGTTATCATGTTAAATGCTAATTGTTCAATTCTGATTCTAAGGGTGGGGGTAGCTGCAAGGAAGTGCAAATTATTAATGGGTGTAGATCGAAAACAACCTAAGGCGATCCTCAGTGCCGAGTTTTGAATAATTTGGAGCTTATTAAATAACTTACTTCTGACTGAGTAGAACAGGTAGGCACCCCATTCCAATCTAGGACGAATGATACTCTTGTAAAATTGAACAGCGGTCTCCTGATGAACGCCCCAAGAAAATTTACAAATTGTAGACAACATAGCGATACCGAGCTTAGTGGTTCTAGAAATTCTATCGATATGATCGCGCCAATCCATGTCCGTGGTCCAATTTATACCGAGATAAGTGAAACCATTAGTATTATAAATGAGTTGTGAACCAACTGTCAAGCACCATTGCCTAGGAGTAACCCGGTTTTTTGGGAAGCCCCAAATTGCCAGTTTACTTTTCCTGGCTGAAATTGCCAAAGACAGTGAATTAAACCAGATAACTAATGCTTTGAGAGAATCATTTAAAATATTAATAAGCGCCTGGAGGGAAACTCCAATAACGTATAATAAAATATCATCCGCAAAACCTAAAATTCGGATCCTGGGATCAATAATTCCAATAATATGCCTAATATACAGATTAAACAGTAAAGGGCTAAGGATACACCCCTGCGGGAGTCCTTTATTCGACCGACCACTGGCAAATTTGCGGCCTTTAAAAATACCAATAATGACTCTATCTGAAATAACATTCAAGATGAATCTAATTAATTCAAAAGGAACACCGAGTTCAATCAAAGAATGCATGAGCACTTCGAGGTTAACATTATCATACGCTCCCTCTATATCAAGACTCAAAGCTGCCACATTCATACCATTCCTCTGGGCAATGAACAGATCGGTCTGAAAATGGGACAGACAGTCGTGACACGATCTACCTCTTCTAAAACCATAAAATTGCTCCGGTAAAATTCCTTTCTTTTCAATAACGAACGAAAGCCTATCGTTGATGATTCTCTCAAGCGTTTTCAGAAGAACATTCGCCATTGAAATGGGCCTAAAGCCTGAACCATTAGACTTAGGGATGAAACACATTTTAAATTGTTTCCAACTATCTGGATATGATCCTCTCAAAATAATAGCGTTGAAAATAGCACAGAGAAAGGACAACGCAGTTTTTGGTAAAAATTTCAAGATTCTGTATGAAATGCCATCTGGACCAGGGGCTGAATGGACCTTAGATGATTCGATAGCAGACTTTAATTCCTTGATAGAGATAGGAGACCAACTAAGCAAGGAACCCGTAGAATAAACAGCCGAATTATGAAAGTCATCCGAATACGTATAAGAAGTTGTTATTTTATCAAATAAAATCCTCAACTCCTGTGGGGGCTCAGGAGCGATATCACTCGACTGACCGGGGTAGTAAAATCTATTTTTATAAAACTTGATAAATTGAAAGTTTCTACTCAAAGAAGACTGCGGATTCAAAGACGCCAGAAACTCCCTGAAGTTAGAACTTTTCGCTTTGCGAAACACTCTAGCAGCTTCAACCTTGCTCTGAAAATATCCCTCACAATTAGCCAAAGACGGGTCTGACTTCCACAGCCGAAAAGCCGCATTTCTAGCATCCAAGGCAGTCTGACATTCCTCATCCCACCAAGGGGATGGAGGGGGGGTACGAATGTTTCTAGTTAACCCGGGATTATAAATCTTACCACCGGCTGCCTTAATAGACTCATATAACTTATCGATGAAGAAATTATAGGCCTCAACAGGAAAGTCTTTGGGGTCCCTAGCGAATTCTGAATCAAGAGAATCAAAGCGTCTTTCAAATTCCAAGAGGTCGAGTCGCCTGATACCAACTGAGAGAAATTGTTGTTCCAGAGAGAAATTCTCGCGCGTGAAGCTAATGCCGATGGGATGGTGATCACTACAGTGAGGCTGGGGGTCAACTGACCAATGAATCTGGTAGGCCAGATCCGCCGAGCATATAGTAATATCGGGACAGCTAGCATGACTCGAAACTCTGGTGGGCGAACCGTCGTTTAACATAGTCAGCTCCGGCAGTCTCTCCAATGCGTTATATAATTGGGAACCTAGGCTGTTGTTCGAATGACTACCCCAAGATTGGTGCTGGGCATTAAAATCACCCATGCATACAGGATGAGTGAATGAAGAGATGAAATCTAAAAAAGAAGAAATAGAATTATCCACTGGTCGAGAATCAGGTGGAAGATAACAAAAAAATATTTGTATCGAAAAAGGTTACTAATTTGCATATCAAACCCCAAACATTCCAGCTTTGAAAAACCAGGTATTTCGATTAATGAGAAAATGATGTCCTTGTTGATATAAACCGCCAACCCTCCTCCAGAGCACCTTCTGCCCTCAAATCTGTCCTTACGGACACACACAAAACCACGAACTTGTGGAATACAGTCCGTGGAGTCAAGTTTAGTTTCGGCGATCGCGCAGACTTTAGTTTGAAGGACACATCTCTGAATATCTTCCCATTTAGATTTTATTCCATTTGTGTTCCAAAAGATGATGTCCGACATTTCGAACTCCTGAAAAAACAAAATAATTAGACTTAAAAGAAAGAGGCAACGCCTACTGTCACAAAACTAACGTGATGTAAACAAAACTAAAAAAATAATAAACTTAGAAATTATAGAATAAAATAAAAATAATCGCCGACAAGAATTCCTAAGATAAGAAGGACCTCCTATCATTCTTATTCCGATGAGAGGTACGAGAAGGCTTATCAGTTTGGGGTTTCTTTTGGGGGGATTTTTTGGATAGTCGGAATGGGATATTCATATCAGGATTTCTCCTGTCTTGAGATAAGGGCGCTCTGCGGACATCCTGGGATTTCAGAGGGCTAGATCTGGTAATCTTAGGGGGCGAAAGCGGTAAAGGGGACATACGGCTTTTAGAACTGAGAAAGACAGGAGAACTATGAACTGTTACATCTTTAGAAGGTTGTTCGGTATTATCGATATCCCCGCCACCTCTCGGAGGAGAGGAATCACGAATCCCTCTCAAAGATTGATTAACGAGTCTGTCCAAAGATTCATCCGATTCGATATCCCGGGGATCGATATAGGGGTTCTTCCCAGCTAAATCTAAGTCCTTAAGATTACAACCCAATTTATTTTTAATAATCATTTTAAAACGCTTTCTTAGAATAACCGAAGCTTCCATTTTCCCAATTCGATGCCTCGCAACCAAAGTGTTAACCTCTTTGTTGAAGCACCACCACACTCAATCCCTACTGGACGCCCTATGAGGTCCGTCACAGTTCGCGCACTTATCTTCCGATGTTGGACATGCCTCCTCCTCTGTGTGCTCGAATGAACATATGTGGCACCTCCGGGGATGCGGACAGAAGTTGGTGCCATGTCCAAATCTCTGGCAATTATAACAACGGAGTACAGCCGGGACAAATTTAAAGACCTTAACGAACGCTCCGAATATAATAACCGCCTCCGAGATATCAGATTCAAAGAAAATCTTAATTTTATCCGTTGGAACAGCGATTGTGCCTTGGTCCGAACTTATAGTTTTAAAAATCCTTTCAACTTTCCCAATTCGAGTGTCGTCAGTGGGTTCAATGTCCTTAATTATATCTTCGCAATCTATGTCTATTGGAATGTCGAAGGCCATACCGACCGAAAAAAGGCCCGCATCTGAAATATACGCCCTCCAAGATTTATTAATGGTCACACCAATTTCATCCACAAAATAATTTGCCTCCCCTGGAGATTTAAAAGTAATGACAACACGCTTTGGTCCCGCGCGAGGAATACCGATAAAGTTAACACTAGCTTTCCTGAGTGAAAAGCCAATTTTAATGGGGTGGAAGTTACCGATATTTTTCTCCGGATCCGAGTCAATCATATAAACTATAAAAACAGATTTAGGAGAATTCGCTGAATATCTGTTATCTTTTTGTTTTTCAAAAGATTCCATGCTAAAAGGCATGATGTCGGGGATAACCGTATCCACTCCTTCGTCCAAACAGACTTCGTCGGTCGCGTTGACCCCTCGCCTGACCTTAGGGGATTTCTCCGGCTCATGCTCCGAGTCGCAGCCACGGCTAAGAGGCCTCTTCCTCTGAGAAGGAGATTCGTTATCGAGCATCTTATAAACAAAACAAAGCTCCCGAGTCTGTAAAATTCCCGGCGTCACTTACAGCAATTAACAGGCGCTTGAGCAAATAGATTCGCTAAAACCGCTGAACCAGCGCGCGTATGATAAATAAAAATAAATAACAAGGGATACGCTCGACGAAGAGCGATCGTCAGACAAGTGCTCTATTCGACCTTGACACGTGTCTAATGCGAACAATGTAAACTCGGCTAACCCGCTATGTAGCACTGAATATCGCCCGTTTATTTACAATATCCAAGGTTAAAGTTAAACTCGCCGGTACCTAGCCTCCTGAGTCGTGTAAACGCGTAGCAAATAATGGAATATTTAATTACAACGACCAATAATAAACGCAGAATAACCTGCGCAAAACCAACCAAATAAATCAATAAACTACAATAAATTACAATATATGAATCCCGATTATTACAAAAATAATAAGAACTAAAACTGACTACGCTTTTTATCTGTTCCGATATAGCATACAATAAGCGAACACTTTTTCCTACCTTTCCTTTTTTCCTTCTTTTCCCCTTTTCAAGTTGCGTAGTAAATTAAACTTAAAATGTCCGAGCTAGCCCCACTGCGTTTCGACGGAAAAAATTGATAAGCAAAAATCGCCGCAAGTAATTACATCAAATTCTACCTCGAAATCGCAAGCGCGAGGGGATATACGCAAAAGAAATTCATCCGCGATGCTTTGTCCACCGTATTTAAATGAATAAAACAAAGAGAAAAAATGAAATGAAATAACTAAATTAAAAAATAAAAAGAAAACAAAAAATACCTTGTAAAACTTTCTTGCTAAACGTAAAACAATTTTCAAAAAAAACCTGTATCGCTGGACAAAGTGGACACCCGCTTGAGCTGTGCTTAAACGACCGCGTTGGCGCCAACTCAGCCCGAGGAACTTCAACGAGGATCACTAGATGACTCCTTTTTTTCGGTGTGTATCCCCCGGTGCTGTGTCCCCGGTTGACGAAGGCCGCTGTGCACTGCCAAGACCAGGATGCGGAACAATAGGTATCTAGACAGAGAGAGAAGCCAGTGTTAGAATTCGGATTGAGTAGACGGAGCTAAGCACCGCGCGACCTGACTCTACAACGGTCAGTGAGCGAATCGCCAAGCTGTCACTGACTCGCTCGCGCGCTCTCGCCGCCCGCCTCGGCTCTCGCGCCGTAGCGGCAGCCAATCAGAGCGCGCGCGAGTCTATTCGCACACGATCGCGGCACAGGCGAACACACCCGCTCCGCGATCGCGGCCGATGGTTCGCGCGCGCGAGTCCGCGCACGCGCTCTACTCTCTCATATTTAAATCACGCGGGAAAGTTGACGGGCGCTCACGCGCCTCGTCACAAACTTTTATTTATTATATTCGGTATTACATTCATAATTATTATGCTTTTGCTTTCTTTCTAGGAAGCTTTGTAATCGTAAAATTTTTAGTTGTTCTATTCAGCAGATAAATGTTGAAACTCTTTGAAAAAATCGTGGGGAGAGAGGTCTTTATTTTATATGGAGTAAAAAATCGTTATAATTGGAGTAAAAAAAGAATAATTTTTAATTATTGATATTATTAATTCTGTTATATTAAGTATAGGAAAAATAATTTATCTTGAAAGAAGCTACACTTACCAATGAATTGGGATATAGCATTTCTTTTGCATTCTGTTTCTTTATTCCTTTCTTTGCTTTTTCTTTTTTTTTTTTCTTTTTTCTTTTCATTTTCTTGTTAAACAATTAGATTTACTTTAGTCTTTTATAATTAATTTTTTATTAAAAATCAGTGAAGAGGTTTTGTGAAAAAGGAGTAGCACGAAAGTGAGAGCAGTAAAAAATATGTTCGCTTTTTAAAGGAAAAGGGAGCGAGCAAAAAGTGATAGAATTAGAATGACGAACAATTCTGACAACTGATCGAGCGTAAAATATCGTACTGAAATTCGATTGATTAATTTGAACCGCTCCCTAAGAGCTCTTCGCTAATTATTCATATGTTAAAGCACGCTGTCATACTTCACTAATTGGATGAGTAATTTAACCAATAATCGACTATTAATACCAATTTAATACGGACGCAACGCGGAGCTTTGCTCTACAATCACGAATTAGTAAGTAAAATATCAACGTAAATACGGAAGTAATAACGAAGCCTTAATTTTCATTCATTTTTTCTTAACCTAGACTATTATACTTATCCACTTCATATTTTTATTTCCAATAATTGATTCTCAACAGTGTTTTTCTACATAAAAAAAAATTTCATCAATATAAGTTTGTTAATTGCTTTGTACCTATAACAATTAGAAAAAGTTAGTTTTTCGCGAAAGTCTGTGTTAAAAGTGATAATAATAAAAGTTTATAAAATGCTTACTAGGTAACCCTAATTTTTAAAAATTTAACCGAGCTTTTTTATACTTACTGAATTTTATCAAGATCCGTCGGTTCTTATATTGACAAATGTCTTTAATTAAGGAATTTCTATTATCCTTACATTTTACGCAGGAAGTCAAAATAGCGACTGCAGTAGATTTAAGTGAAAATATAAACTGCAAATCACTAACTTTGAAATTGTTAAGAAAAATTTTTTTAGAAAATTTCAAAAATATTTCTTAAGAATTAATTAACCTACCATAAGAAACACAAATTTTTTTATATTTATTTAGTAAATACTTCTAAACTTACATATGTTTTTCGGATATTAGATTTTTAAACAAATATATAGAATTGCCTATTAATGTTTACCAAACAAATAAAAACCACAAAATGGCTTCATGACGGTGACCATGAAAATCAAAATAATTAATTTCTTCCTATAGATCTTCAAAATTTAAACACAGTCATATTTAAAGTACATTACCCAACTGTACAAACTATTTACAAAAAAAAAGTCTCTTTGTTAATTCTATTATCAGTAAAACTGCTCCTTCAAGATGAAAATAAATTTGCCTATATCGATCGATTGTAAAAGGTCAACCGGAAGAGCGAAACAAGTCGAATATTTATGTATATTCCCGTTAAAGTAAAGAAAAGAAAGGTCCCAAAAAAAAACTGTTCAATTTAAAAGATAGACCAGAGCAGGAGTAAAAATTCACAAAAAAAAAGTTCAATCTCGAAGGAAGGAGGACTGTATCGTACAGCATAACTCGAGAGCCAGCCAGCCAGCCAGCCGGGCATTCCCTCCTGAAATATCGCGCTCATTCCTGCTCCCGATGCTTTATCATAAATTTCAATCACATTACATCCGAACCTTTTCAAATTTACTCTCGCTCCCCCGCCCACACCCATTTCCGGGTTTCTCCGATATCGCCCCAAACTTCTCTAGCCGCTCGCTATACCCCCGAAAAGAAGAAAAAAAAAAGAAAAAGCGAAGAAGAGAGAGAGAGAGAGAGAGAGAGAGAGAAACAAGGCGCATTGAGCATGCACAAATGGCAAACAGAGCGGGACCGGCGGGCCGCAGAGTCGATTGTGTCCGATTTGGCAGTGACCGGCTTCGGCCGTGCGGCCACCTCGAGGAACGGCCGTAGCCGCCGGAATGGCAGAGAACTGGCACGTTCTAAATGCGGCCCGCCGCCACGTGCGCTCGCCCCCTTTTTCTCCCCCCTTCCCCTTCACCCCCCGAAGCGGTCGAATTGGAAATCGCGCGCCGGCCGGACTTCAATCGGCCGCGGCGCTCCGATTTTTGCGGACGACGCCATTCCAATGGCTCGGCTTTATCGGCGTGAGCCCCCCCGGATTGCGATGATTACGACAGCGAGTCCGCTGGATTCATTCTTTTTTTTTCTTTTTTTTTTGTGCGAATTGTGGGTGGATTGGACGATCGCCGTAAATCGATCATTTATGTTTTGCAGGGCTTTGTCGCTTGTTTGGAGATTTGACTGTTGAATGGGTGTTTTATACTTTTGATAAAATATAGCTTAAATATTTAAATATCGAAGAAGTCAAATTTACATAAAAGATTTTGTTGCTGATACCGAACATTTGTTTAATATTTGCTTATTTTACGCTAAGAAGTTGTTTTATTTATTGATTTATTTTATTAGTGCAAATCTATGTTATTATAGGTCACAATAATTATTCTCAATAAAAATTTATTGAAGTACAGTACAATTTTATCTGCACACAGGACAGGCACAATGAAATGTAAACTTTTTTTTACTTAAATCTAAAAAAAAAAATTGTTACGTTATATTTCCCGTAATTTTATTAGTTAACGATGTGTATATAAAAATAAGTATATAATTTGATTTACAATACATAATAACCTAAATATTTGACTCAATCCACTACCCTTTAAGCTTTAATTTATTAGTTTGCTTTTTGACTTGTAATACTTTTAAGTTCATTTGTCAGATCATTAAAGATTCCTTAAACAATAAAGCGACTATTCTTATATACTAATAGATTTTGTTATTTTTGGAAAGGGTACTCTCTTATTTATAATTTTTGTATTTCGTTGTTTGTATAAATATCTCCTAAATTAGAGGAAAGATAAATAATGTATTGAACCTGTAATATTTTTAATCGATTATTTATTTAATTATATTTAAAATTGTAAGTATTCCATTATAATACGTCTCGAAATAACACGAATCGTGTCTTGTATTATATTTATCGTCAAATAATTTAATTTACAAATTAAAATTATATAATCCAATAGCTCTTTTAAAAGTTCACGTAGTTATTGAAAATAAATAAATATAAATTATGAACATAATAGATATATTTATTTTTTTGATTAATTCAAATTTTTCTGAATATAGATTTAGAAGACCATTACATTTTAGTGCATTTTTATCTTGACCTCATAGAAGAGGCTGGGTCGGAAGATTGCATAATCAGAAAATAGGAGCCGCTGGCTAATTACATTACCATTCGCTATTTGCAAACGAGAATGAGTATAATTCCTTATTTTTCCATCAAGTATAAATAACCCATTAGCCACTGAAAAAACGAAAAAAAAAAACAGAAAAAGATATAAACTTCTCTTCTCTTTACAAAAATAAATTACTTTTAAAATAAAAATGTCAATCAGTTTCTCCGACTCATTGTAACGAAAACAAAAACTAAATTAAACATTTCAGCATCAATTACAAAGAGAGAAGATTAAAAAAATCGTTTTCCCTTCTCTTTACAAAAATAAATTACTTTTAAAATACAAAAAAAGTCAATTAGCTTCCCCGATTCATTACAACAAAGAAAAAGAAATCAATTAAACATTTTAACAGGGGCAAAACCGAGTGAATAAGATTCAAGCTCGCTTAAAATTTCCCGGGCATTGGATTAATCTCAAGAAAATTTTCGAGATTACAACTATCGTATCGAGCGCACGGAGATGAACTTCACCTCGCCTCGAGTGGATCCTCGGCCTCGCTTTTCCTCCACCCACCACCCTCCTCTCCATCCCGATCCGGCCAAATGAAGAAACGTCGCTCTCTCGAAGTGAGTTTTAATTGGGATTTGTTTCTGCTCCGGAGCTTAGTCGTGTAATGCGGAAAATAGAAGTTTACCGGCCGATTCCGCATGGTCTATTTTCTGCAAATGAGAGCAAAGCTCCGGCGCGTGCAGCTTTATTTTATTTTATATATATATATATTTTTTTGTTCGGCTCTCCTTTATACCGGGAATCTGCGAGAACGAGCCCTTGGCTTCCTCAATCGAGGTGTACTTTTTTCAGAATTATCAGTTGGTGTATTTATCTAATATGCAGAAGGGAATTTTCGATGAAAAATTATTAATACACTTTTCATTACAGTACATGACACTTCGAGACAAATTTAATAGTTTTTATTAATATTTATAATTGTTCAATAATTACTGCGGTTATTATATTTATTATCTTATAGTACTTTCGTTTGGATTTAGATTTAGATATGCAAATTTACATTATAAAAGGACTTTTTAGTCAATTTAAGAAATGAAATAAAATAAAATAATGTGTTCATTTGTTAACTTTAAATCGTTCAGTAGATTTTATACGGTTTTGGTTCTATCAAAACGATCTCGTTCCTTGTATTAATAAGAGTTTCCGTTATTTTTTGACAAAGGAAGAAAAATATGTGTAGCAATCATTTCAAAATAATAAATTCATTTATAAAATGGAAATTTTTATAAAAAAATATGTTTCAAATACTTTATTTTGTGTATCTTAAAACATAAAACTCTATTCATTGAAAAACATTTATATTCCGTATTTGAATTGCTTTTGGAATCAACTAAATAAAATAAAATGCAATCTTTGTGTAGTTTATTAGTTAACACGCAAATGTTATGTCTTATTATTGTTCGTTCAATTATAAACACAAAATAAATAATTAAAATTGAACAATGAAAATATATAACAGTCTGGTCAGGACATAATTAAATTAACTATAAAATAAGACAACTTTAAATGTAAGAACATTTAAATATAATTTAACCGATAAGTCACATAATTGATGCTGAGAGGTTAATGGATACTTAAAATGAACTTTATTGAAAATGTAAAAATAAGTTTGAAAGAACACGAGGCGTTGACACCGTGAGAAACAGCGCAGAAACTTCGCAGCTTGTTTGAGTTCAGAGAACAATAAAAAAGTGGATACGGGGGCGCGCGGATCAAGGGGCAATAATAAATAAAAACTAAGATAATAAAGAAAATATAGGAAAATTACTTTAGCAAATTTATATGATAGTACGATGATTTAAAATTACCCTGTAGATTTTCAACAAAAAATTCAAAATTATCTTTTAAAAGCGACCCGTTGATGATGATTCACTCGCAATTTTAAACCGAGATACCTGAACAGAGCACCGATCGATTCTACCACCCGATCTACTTTTTATAAATAAATGCCGGGGTGATTGAATCTATAAGAGGACAGGTCGATTAAAAATTTAGAAAAATAAAAAGATCGATGCAACGGGAGAGACGATCTCGGGGCGCGGTACATTGTATTACGTCGAGGATTCATTTTCGGATGAACGAATAGCGACTACCAGTAGATAGAACTACTCGTCGGGGGAAGAAACGAGGTTTAATTGTTGCGCAATCGGGAAAAAACGGAAGTTACTGACCGAACCTATGTGCTCCACTTACGCGGGTAAGACCAATCAGCCGCGGTCTGTAAGGATTATCCGGAGATTACTTATGATTATCTCCGGCCGGATTCTTTTGTCTCATTTCTCTTCATACAAGGGTTAATAGAAATGTGCTTTCCTTCGAGAGAACCTGCACGGATGCTTTAAAATGGAACGGAATTAAAGTCGTTCGATTTTTTTTTAATAATGGCTTTTATCTTGGAGTTTTTGTATTTTTATAATTTAATTATGTTGAAAATACTTCTATGTGAAGTAAGAAAACATTATTTTGAAATTTCAATGTTTTTCTTCTGTATTTTTCTCTAATGTAAGTGAATAATCAATATAAATATTGTGTTAAGAGTTATCGAAAAACAAACTTTAAACATTAAAAAAATGTTCGTTAAATATATAAACATTTTTAAATATTTACATTTGGAGTTAATACTTTATTATGCCAGTAGTGGTTTTACTTTTTCACGTCATAGCTTTTCAGTGAAGGGAAGACTAATATATTTCTACAAGGGTTTAACATGCAATACCTACTTTCTCAAAATATTATATTTTAACAAAATGTGTGCAATTTTGAACATCAATCTTCTACTGTTTTCCATTAAAAAAGATAAAAGGTATTTTGAAAATAGTTGAAAAAATATTAAAATTTTCAGTTGCTAGGATTATATTATTAATTTTTATTGTTCGCTAAATAGTTTGATGTACTGCAGTATTTTTTCAGAATTTTTTCGAGAATCATAACGAATCTCACAGTAGTAATATCCGATGGTATAATATGATGATATATTCTCGGAATGTAACTTTTAAGATCTGATTAGAATACCAAACAAAGATTAAAATATGAAAATAATTTTTACTCTACGCGGATCTTTTTTTTCTTTTTTTACTCAAATGAGGAAACGAATGGAGCAAGAAAAACTACTTTTTGGCATATTGCGGCCAGGCGAATATTTTTCTGTCTCTTCATTAGAGATAACACGTCTTTTAAAACAGTCCATATCTATAAAGAAAAAATATGGTTCATAAAAAAGTCGTAGCTCTGAATGCCCTGTACACGAACCCTGAATTATATTCCCATAATGCCTGATACGCTCGTATATCCAATCAAGAAGGATAACGAAAACCGCTGAAATTTACATATAGAGAATTTTTTATAAATATTGCAATTCGATAACCAACCATAAACCGTAACCAAAACCAGAGTATAATACACTTGTATTCCTCGATAAAAATCGTTATCGTACATCGTACATTTTTTTATGATTGCGAAATTTGAATTTTAAAGACCATACTTTTTATTAAAATAAATGCGCGACCTTTAAAAAGGCAGATGAAAAAACATCTAAAAAAAGAAGAATACACTAATCAGTACAGTATGGACCCCCCGTAACTCAAACTCCTTTGCAAAAAAATACATAATAAAGAAAAATAAAATACAAAATAATAACAAAGAAAAACAATTACATAAATAAATCAAAGTATGCATAATAGAACCGAATGGAATTTATCCAGCATAAACTTTTACGTCATCTGGCTTATAGATTTCATGTACCAATGACTAGATTTGATCATGATTATTCATCTGTATCTACACTGAGAAAAGTCAAAAGTAAATTTAACTATACACCCTAGTAAACCGGAATATAGTTAATTTTACCAGAATTAT
>JAWWEN010033930.1:0-14693 GCA_035582955.1 Sycophila texana | reverse complement strand
TTATGCAACGATGTCTATCTTAGTGCTGATTTAGTACTCCCAAAAATGCGCACTAGTGCGTGAAGTACTACTTCACGGACAGAGTTGCATAAAGTCCTTTTGGCGTTCGCATGGTACATTTTAGATGCAGTGATTATAGATGGCCGCTGATTCAGAAGGGCGCCACTTCGCGAAAAGCGCGAGAAGGTTGGATTCCGGGAAACTGATTTGCGACGACGCGAAGTTTTTGAATTTACTGCACGGCGATGAGAATATATTCGAGATCGATGTTGTTGGAAAAAGAAAATTTGACTTCCTTTCGTTACATTCTGGCGGTGTGTATTTCTTTTTGCTCCTTTCGAAAAGTAACCGATTTTCAGTGTTCGAATAACATCCGGATGTTACTAGGGTATGTTAGTTTGAATTCGGTGGTCGCTGGGTGGAAGTGATGCGCGGGGGTCGCTTGTTATTTTAGGAACGCGGAAAAATTCTCGGAATTCGGGAAAAACGGCCCTTCGATCGCCGTCCGAACGCGAAGTTCTCGTCTAATAATCAGAGCGGACGTTTCGTCGATTCCGCGAGTTGGTATTCTCGGAATTGTTAACAAATAATCGATTCAATTTTGAAATAAAAGGGTTACAGTGTGATGGATAAAATATCGAGTGACAATGTTAAAATAGAGAATATTTTTTTTTTTATATTTACAAATATCCTTATATATTTTTTTCTTTTTTTGCTACAATAGTGTTTTTTACGAAGAACATTTTTTCATCAAAGTCGCAATAAAAAAGGTAAAGGATTGCCATTACCATTCTTCAGCGAAATAAAAGTGGGCCGTATTAATGTGCTACTCATAAATAACCCTTATTCCACGTCACACTGGCATATAAAAAAGAAGAAAATGACGGTTGACCTTCTAAAGTTTCGCAGAACGAAACGCGCAGTTGGAATTTTTATAAAGCGTGTGCAGTGCACAGAATTAGAATCTTATTAATAATTATGCAATGCCTTGGAAAGTTATTATCATATCGCTCTTTCAATTGCAAATGGCTGCAAATTGACAATCAAAGAGGTAAATTAAAATCTTTTGTTTTTCTTTTTTTACTGTTTATTATAAATTAAATTACTAAAACTATTTTTTATAATGAATTAATAAATAAAATTTCTACTGACGAATTTCAGGTGAACAACGCTATCAAAATGCTAATTTCACGGCTCGAATTCTTCACTGCATCGGTCATATATTCACTAAACTTAGGATGCAAGAAACATTTAAACAGTCGCAAAAGAGTTAGTTATTATTTAGTTCAATTTCATTGCGGTCCAAACTGCACATAAGTACATGACATATACCGGAACGACACCATTCACAAACCCCTCAGCCGCATCAATATCAATAAGTCCCTCGGCTAAGCTTCTATTCATAGACGTCGAATCGCACTCTATACGGGAGACTTATGCAATCGTTCAGTGCGCGTCCTTGGTCAATCCCGCAAAATCGATGGGGCCGCGGGAAAAATCGGCGCCAGGCTCCGGGTCTCCCGATCCATCCTCCCTCGCGTGCGCGCTCTCTTCTCGCGGCACTCGGTCACTACCGAGAAAAGCCGCCTGGCACGGCTCCTCCGAATCGCCGGCCCATAAATTCCCCATAAATCGGAAAATGAAAGACGCATTCGGCGGGCGGTGGCGCAGTGCATCATTCCGGCGAGTCGCACCGGCGGTGAGGAAGACGGAAGATGGAATTTTCGTGTGTGCGCGCGCGCCGCGGAGGACGACGACGACGAGGAGGAGGAGGAGGAGGAGGAGGTGGTGGTGGTGGTGGTGGTGGTGTACCGGTTCGTCGAGTCCAGCTTCTTTCTCTCTCTTTTTCGAGGCGGCCGCGTACACCTTCCATCCTTCCTCCTGGCCGGCCAGCATCCCCACTTTCGCGAGTTTTTCTCCCCTTCTCGCAGTTCCTTGCCGCGGCGCTCTCGCTCCTCCGGCTGCTGCCGCTCTGCCTTCTTTCTGTAAGAGGCCCCCCGTTGTATTGGTGCGCGCTTACGTATATAACGCGGATGATCACGAAAAGGGAGAATTCTCCGTCGGCGGGTTACCTCTCTCGCCCAAAGTAAACCTTTCGCCTTGGAAGTTTTGACTGAAAATACCGTCCGATGGACTTGCGGCGCTTTCAATTACTTTGGGAAAATACGCCGGGCGTTTATTTATCGGGATCGTCTCGCGTACCCCGGTAATTTGTGAACCGATCGCGTTTGTTATTAAGTACTTTGATGAACTTTTCGATGTTCGACTCGCACGCTGTTTTTCTAGAGCATTATCCTCGGGGGGGGGGGGGGGAGATTTCGCCGGAACGATTACAGAGCCGTAATATTAAACCTTCGGAATGCAGATAAAGCCAGCGATGCATCAGGTGTCGTGAATATATTAAATTTTACAGTGCTTCCGAGTACTTCGCAGCATAGGAGCGCGCGACTCCACTTCAACTTCGTGAATTCCTTGCCTTACAAAGGATACGTTTTTCGCTTCACTTTTATGGCTACGGGGAAGAAAAAAAAGAATACGAGCCATTAACGGTGACTTGAAAAATTTAAATTGAGATAGCTCTTTTTATAACGCCGGGGGAAAAGCACCTTTCGATTCGCTGCTCTTTTATATATATGTATCTTTTATAATATTATGTAACGGCTTAAAAGGACTTTCTTGTTCGCTACGCATGCAAAGTCACTTAATGATTTTTGAATGCGTGTATAGTACCCTAATCCGAAACAATTCAAAAGACGTGACGGAAACTAATTTTTTGTTTGATCGTATGCTTTACTTTAGAAAACGTTTGGATTGGTGTCAAAGTTCCTTTGTGATTCATTTACGTAAGAAAAATCATTATTATACGCACCCGGCTAACTTTCGTCTCTTTTGTCTTCCCCTTCTTATTCAAACTTTTAATTTCTCTGCAGAAATAATGGATCGCGTGGAGTGATTGCGCAACTTGAAGCACGATCCTCATTATCATTATTTTTATGAGGAGTAATTGATTAACGAAAAGCGCGACGAACAAATGTGAAAGTACACTAAATAAATTTCTAACAAAGATAAAACAGCGAGAAAGCCATTTGAACAACTCTTTCTGGTATCCGTCGAAATATAAATCATTCGAAAGTTCCGCGTGTGGTCCTCTTCCAGCACCTACGGTGGAACACCGAAGGAAAATCTAAAAAATCCTCAAAAAAAGAAAACAAGATACGAGTAATCCAAATTGTCCGAAATACGGACTCCGTTACAACGACGTCGTCGACGACGACATTCCCGTTAAAAAAGTTGAATCCCCCGGGCCAAAAAGAAAAGTTAAAGCATTCTCCCTTCTCGTTTCATGCTCTGCATCAAAAGACACTACGCAGTCTTCGAAAAGAAAACGACACTTGCAACCTGGAGTAGGAGGAGCGGGAGCCTCGGATGCTGTGTTTCCGAGACTGCGCTCGAGCTCTTCAACCTCTCGCTTCTCAGTATTAATCTTTCGCGACGTAGTGGGAAACTACAACTTCTTATTTCACTAAACCTGATTTCTTTTAAAAAAGAAAAAATGTGCCTTTTTTTATATTGTTTATGTTGATTTTTTTTTATCTTTTCACACGTCACGGCGTAAATGAGCGTGAGAAAATTATGTTGACATTTTCTTTTCAAGATTAATTTTAAATGTAATCTTCTTTCTTCTCTCTAACATTTCCATTTTTCATTGAAGCTTTGAAAGTTTGGTCACTTTAATATTTTTTAAGGTTCACAACACTCAGGCGAGATTAAAACTTCAATCTTATCCGTGAAATAGAAATTTTTAAGTAAGAAGATAAAGCTTAATACGTAAAAAAGTTCTACTCCTACTCCACTGCAAAATGTGTCATTAATAACAAATTGATAATAGCCTTAATATTTCACCGTTAAGAGCGAAACTTCTACTAGAATTTCACAAAATTTATAATCCGATCGCAAAGAAATTAAAAGTCGCGTTCTCTCGACCAAAATCGTAATCCTGCCAAGAATGAATAAATCTTGTACACCTCAATTTGCAAAATTAAATTCAGAAAGAAAGGGGGGAAAATCACGAGAGCCACGTGCATGAATGAATCTCGCAGAATCCGGTCTCGTAGAGTACGAGGGGGGGAGGGGGGGGGGGGATAGTCGAGGGAAAGAGAGGAGGCGCGTATGCTCCGGAGAGAAATGCGCCGGCGGCCGACAATGGGCGAGCGGGCGGCGCGCAACTATTTAGCGCGAGGCGAACGCACCGAGAGGGAATGCGATTTCTAGGACTCGGCGCGCGTGCGAGCCTTCGGCAGCGGTCGGCCGGGGGTTTTCAGCCGCGAGGAGAAAGAAGAAGAACGAGCGAACGTCTTCGACGGCGCGCGAGCGAGGTTTTTCGCCTCCGCCTTATTCGGACCCGTCTTTTCTGGCTTTCTGGCCGGTGTTTACCCCTGCGGATTTTTCTCGGCCATTCAGTGCAATTGGGCTAACGTCACCTCCGAGTCAGGTATACGCGTATAATAGCGGGCTTTGGGGGAAAATTTATGCGGCCGAGGGCTTTGAAAGGGATAGAGCCCGGGAGTATTGTGTGGGTTTTCGGGGCCTTTGGGGATTCTACGGCGGTGGCCAAGGGGCCGGCACGGGCCAAGAGGTGGTTCGCCGGGTATTTTACGCCGATTTTGCCCGCTGGCTTCACGGATCCTCGTAGTTTCACGGATTTTTTCCCGACGTAAATGGATCGAGAGTGGCTTCTTCGGATTTTCTTTTGACTCTCCTCGAGCAGCCGTGAAGAAGTAGATAAGTATGCTACTCGTCACCCGCGACTTTAAATCCCATTGCGACTCAATTCCGTCACTCCGCGTCTCAATTAATATCGAAAGGGTCTCCGAGAATTATCTTCCTAATACCGTTTTTAAAAAAAAGTAAAAAAAAAAAACGTAACGGAAAAAACGAACAAATAAGAGCGCATTTTCCACCTCTATTAAAAAAAAAAAAATTAAGTCAAACAAAACGGTACAGCTCGAGCCCGCGGTAAATCCACAAACGACTGTAAACACAGCGCGACTCGCGAGCTAATTATAATATTACAGCGACCTCGTCGGTGCGGTGCGCCTCTACTCCGCTTGTGGAGAGTCATCGAAAAACACGGCGAAGCCAAACAAACGGCGCGCTCTTTCGTCGCAGGGAGGATCGATCGCGCGAACGCACCGCCCGCGGACGCGGAAAAAAGGGTTGCCGCTAATCGCGGATATGCGAGAGAGAGAGAGAGAGAGAGAGCAGGCGCGCGTAAAAGCGGCTCTGTTTATTTTGCCGCTTTTTCCTTTGTTTCCCACCCGCGAGGGCGCCTCCTTTGTCACTGCGGAGGCGAGCCAAGCGCTTTCGAGTTCCTCCGCTTCAATCGAGCGAGACGCGTGCGCCGCGGTTTCCCGTCGCGGGCTCCGGCCACGTAGCTTCGCGAGCTACGGAGTGTAACTAAATGGAGGACGGCACGTTCTTCTCGGCGATAAATAAGAGAAATTACTTCTTTTTTTTGTTTTATTCCTCTTTCACGCGCGGAAGATTCCACGTTTTTACTAATCTACCCGCGGTATACTTTAACGAGTTGCTTATGAATGAAATTGAAAACCGAGCGTAGCCGGTGTGTCTTTTTTTTTTTAGAACTTCGAAAGAGAAATATTTCCCTACTTATACGAGTTGTCAGGTTCTAGATATTATTTTTTAAGTATTCGAGTAAATTCAAGTTAAACTGAAGCCAACAAAGTTTTATTGCTATACTTTTTGTCATCTGAAAGCAGACCGGGGAATTCTACATCCGCGTTAATTAGCCGTTTCAGCTAAAGAAGTATTACCGTAAACACCGTCTACAACAAATCGTCACTGAAATTATTCCGCCGCAATAACATTATATTTTTTCCTCGGCGTACCGTTCTTTTTTTTTCTCTCTCAACTAATTAACCCGTACATCCTTGAATAAATTCTGCCGAAGGCCAGTAAATAGCGATCAGCTGTAGGCAGGCCGCGCGCGGTCGCTAATACCAAAAAGCGGAAAAAAAAAGGAAAGCCGCGAAAGCCGTGCGACTTAGCATCGGCGCACGGCAGGGTTCGCGGGATTCCGGGAGGCTCTCCGATCGAGCCTCTCTCCGCCGCAAGAGAGAGAGACCGAGAGGCTAGTTCCCCGGGAATTCCTTAGATCAATCGCTGGCGCAGTGCCTCCTCTCGCCGATTTGCCCTTTCTCGCCAAGGTCCTTCTCTCGCTCCTCTCTTTCTCGCTTTTTCTCGGCTTTTTTGCTGCCTCGTGCGCGCGACGATTAGAGTGTGCCACCCGCGAGCTCGGTCCCCGCTTTTTCCGCTTAATTAGCGTTGCGTGAGCCCTCCAGTCGCGCCGCTCAATTAAATATTTATAAAGCTTTAGCGGCTCGCGGTCCGCGCGGATAAAAACACGCGCCCGGTTAAATTATCCGCGCGAGAGTCGAGGCTTTAAATTGGAGCAATTTATTAGAGTAGCGACTATTAAGATGCAAATTGCGCGTGGCCTAGCGATCGCGAGCGCCTCCTTTCTCCGGGGGGATGCCGTCTTGCCTCCTCTTTTCTCTATAGCGACGCTGTTTATCGGATTTGCTTTGCAAATATTCCGTGTCATTTCGCGAATAATTCAACGTCCGGGATGCCGAGCCGCCGCGCGCAAATCCTGGAAATTCGTCGGCTCGCGCTCTTGTAGGCTCCGCAATTTCTATCCGCGCGCCGACAATGCGGCTTGTTTGGCAGGCGCGTGGGGTATACGAAAGTGCTGTATCGCCCGGCTAAAACGTAAATTGGACGCATTAAAATTGAACCAATTTGTCGAGCGCGATAATAGGCACCGCCGCGAATTTCCCCATTAGCGCGCTTATGTTTATACCGGCGAAATTTATCTTTTCAATTTGTAAAGTTTTATTTACACTGCGCCGAGGAGGGCGCGGGATTGAGCGCGTACATGCGAAGTTATGCGCGGGGATTAAATTCGCATGAATGCGTTAAAAAGCGATTTATCTGCTCCATCGGGCGCGCGCACGCGCATATAAAAGCGTGGTTTTCAAATGTACTCCACGCTCGCTTACACGGAAAACTTACGTTGTCAGAGGTCTGAAATATGCGCGATTGTGTTTTAAATTTCGGACTCCAATTTACATTACGCACATTCATGCCGCGGTTATAGACCTTTAAATAACTGCCGCCGGCCATGTCCCCCTTCTTGAATGAATATCGCCGAAGACGGTAACTCCGTAACTCTGAATTACTAATTTTTTTTTTTTTTTAATAAATCCTTTAATACACCTTGTTTTCTTTTTAATACAATGTTTACGCTATAAATTGTCCACTCTCGTCTAAAAAGTCTTTGTTTAAATAAAGCTTTCTACTTCGATAAATCGCGCGGGAGCGAGGCAAGAGTTTAACGTGAAATATTAAGCATTTTTCTAAGGTGACGCAATGGAAACAGCTTTAATTTACGGCATCAATTTATTCTCCGGCTTACGCAGAGTAAATCACTCCGTCATAACGCCGCGCGGAGGCAACACAACAACGAGAGTCGAGGAACAAAACGACGGAGGGAAAAAAAAGTACAATGCAAAACTACGCCAAGGCAAGAGAGTCCGCAAAATTACCTTTTACGCGGCAAAAAAAAAACACAAGCAGGGGGCGATGATCCGCTCACTCGGTATAGGAGGGTCTACCCGCGTATATATACATACATATAGCTGCGTACGCGGGCCTCGCGAGCAACAACAAAGAAAGAGCGCGCCGAGCGCCGAGGCAACTTTTTCTCCATTCATGCGCGTGAAACGAGCGCGTCGTCTGTTTACATCGGCGCGTCGGCCCCGACAATTTGGCCCTCATCTCCGGGGGCCGTCAGTCGTTAAAGTCGAGCGCGCTCTCGTTCACCTCCCGATGTAATACGCGCGCGCGGAAAGCGAGTCAAGGACCAGGAGAGCAGTTGTGCGCGTCCCCCTTCCTTCGCGCTGCACACCCCGGGCGCAGAAATGGAGGCGCGTAAAGGCGCAGGAGGAGAGGAGTGAGCGAGCCTGGGTCCCGTCGAGGAGATGTGCCTGTCGCCGTCTCTCGGCGCTTGCTCGTTAATTCGGTAATTGAGGTGCGATTGATTTTTTTTTTTTTTTTTTTTTTTTTTTTTGGGGGGTATTTTTGGTCGGCACAGTCTCGGGGATTAAGTTTAGTATAACGCCCGGTGCTCTGTTTGCTTGGCGTTTGCTTTCGGTGTGATAAGGGCCCCTGCACTCTGTCTTGTTCGCGCGGCAAGTGTACGCGCCCGGCGAGCGTAATTTCGCTTAATTACGTGTCGCGCGAATAAATTCATTTTGTACTGTTTGCCGCAACGGCTTTTATGTAAATTTTCATTCTTTCGCCTGCCTTGGTTTCTCTCTGCAGGTTCATTTTGAGCCGCCCCACCGAAAGCTTACTCCGGCGCTCCATTTTTGCCGGTGTATAATTTGTTCCGCTCACTTTAATTTACGCCGAAACGCAGTTTTCAATTTGCGAGGGTATATTTTTAAGAAAATTTTCGTAAAATATTCGTATTGTTGTGTTTTGTTTTGTAACAATTATTACTTAATTGCAAACTCGAGTTGCGCGGACTAAACGCACTTTGAATACAAGTGAAGACAAGTATAAAAGGAAGGAGGGCGTATGGAAAAAGAGCGGAGAGAGAGAGCAAGAGTGGAATGCATAATATTAAAGCGAGCTTAAAGAGCCTAAGACGCTTAAGTTAAAGCACCAACATTTATTGCGAAGTCCCGACATATTCTAATTTAATTTATTGTCTTTTAAATCTTGATTAAATAGTCACGTACTAATTAAAATATACTTTCATTATAAATAACGTTATAAATAATAGCTTGCTTATCCGAGAAAATGTACTTATATCGCATTTCGATAATTACAGTTATAACTTAAGATCATGTATTAAGAGCAGTGAAACGGTAGTACAAGTAATTAAGAAGGAATAATAAACTAATTGTTAGTAATTATAAATTTAAAACTACTTCGAGAATACATTCGCTAATCCACACTAAACCGGTACAAACACTACATCTAACGCCAAATCATACTTGCATAGAGGCACCGTCTAACTGTAAAGTCGTTAAAGAAACCTTTGCTTCCCAATTTGCCGATTGCATCAACACTACACTCAAAAACGACGCCGCAGAGAGCGCGAAAGGTTCAAAAGACTAACTTGTTGGCGTCCTCCGCGTCCGTATCCTGCGAGTTCCTCGGCTCCGTCGACTCTCCAACCCGGCACTCCGCGAGATGATAGCGAATCGCGCGCAAATTACACATCAGTCGAGTCCGACATTGCTTACACCTCACACGGGCCCCATTGATTCCCACAGTCCTGAGCATCCTCAGTGGGTCGCTCTGCGTCTTTTCACCGGAGGCAGTGCACGGCGGCATCGCGACGAGCACACAAAACGCGCGCGCGGCTCTCAAAGCTCGCACCTCCGGATCTCTTCTCTTTTTTTTTTTTTTTTTTTTTTCGAAAAAGGTAAAAGCTCCGGAGAGTCGACTTTAACGAGGAAGACGAGAGAAGGGTAGTTCTCGACTGGCTTGCTCGTGGGTCACTGCGCTCCGGTTGGGAATTCCGTGTGCACTGCAAGGCGTAGAGTCGGGGGTCGGGCGGTGCCGAGAGGTGCACGATGCCGCCGCCAGCTGATTCACCCGGCAGAGCCGGCGCAAGTCCGTGCAGGTCGGGACGCGTTCGCCACACGCGCTCCGCTCTCTTCGCGGCGCTCCGTTCGTCTCTTTCCTGCTGCGCCCGCGTGCCTGTGGGCCGGACGGAGACGGAGAGTTCGAGCACGAGCGAAGTGACTAACGCCGGGGCTGTTGGGCCACATACGCGCGCCCATAACGGACGGACTCCGGCTGTGACTCGCAGTGCCGAGGGTAATTAGGCGCTGGTGATGGTGGGGTGGCTTTTGTGAGGAATCCAGGTGGTGGGGGTGCTCATTTTTGCCGACCGAGATATCGCCAATGGCTTGGCTCGGAGGTGATTTGGAGTCGTAACGCGTGCGATTGTTTTTGTTATTGCGCCGAGAGGTCATTTCGGAGCTGGAATGGAGAGCGACGGACTTCGTTGCCAAGCGGAGACGCTTGAGGATTTTGTCTTTCTCGATCTTTTGTACACTAGACGCGGTAGCAACGAGGGGACAAAATTTTAGATACACGATAAATTTTTTTTTTTTTTTTTTTTGCCAGATAATCCGCCGAGCATAAAAATTCCGGAGCGGTAGAGAATATTCATGAGTAGAGGTGCAGATCGACGAAAAATTGGAATCTGTTGCCCGAGGTGTCGACTCTCGCGATATTTTTTGTTCCGGACTGTATTTGTAAAACATGAGTATGTGATTTTGTAAATACGTCGTTAATAATGTGTTTCGCGGTATTTAAAAAGAATTAATGGCATTCTTTCAGTCTTTAAAAAGTCGTAAACTTTCTCATACTTAATTATAAATTCTTCTTTAGCACGTTATTTTTTTTTTTCTATAAGCAGACATATAAGATGAATTAATTCACGCGCATATTTATAGATACTTGATTCAAATTTTGTCTCCGTAATTTATTCTTGCAGGAGACTGAAAAAATCGAGGAAAAAATGTCACAAAAAAGACTCCTCATTTCCACAAACCCGGACGAAATTAAATCCAAACTCCCCGCATGAGAGAGCGGAAACCTGCAAAATCACGAAGGATAACGAGAGAGAAAAATAATAATAGAAAAATAAAGAAACGAGATCGCGCACGGCTCCGGAATATTTCCAAGTCCCCGCGCTCGTTGACCCATTGTGTGCGCTCGCTGCCAAAACAATTATTCGACTCGGAAAGCTCTCGGGACCGTCCACGCGGGCTCAATTACAAAATTGTTCACGTCGCCGTCACTCACCCATGCCTAATCTTGGCGAAATCAGTAAGGAAGTAAAAAAGGGGGTGTGCGGTCGGCGCACACCAGCCCCGGGGATAACGATCTTGCATTCCTCGGGGTTTTTTCTTCCGACATTCCGGCGATCGCCGGCGTTACGTCCGTCGTGCAAGTAACTGTCCGCCGCCGCGAGCGGAGGCGAGAGAGCGCCGATCGTTCCACGGCGGTTAAAACTCTCCCGCCACTTCCGCCGGTCTCTCGAAGACGTCCAATCGGGGAAAGTGGGCGCGGGTAGAATATACGGGCGGGGAACCCGAGAACCCTTTGCCTTTCCTTTTTTTCTCGAGGGGAGAAACAATGAACGCGCGGAGCCCGGGACAAGTGCCGTAAGGGGACACCGATACCTATAGGTATGCACTCTCGCTGAACGATCATTTCACTTTTCAAATTATTTTATAAAGCACCATTTATATTTTACAAGAAAGTTTTTTTTTTTTTTTTTAATTGAATGATAATTCTTTTTATTGCAGTCGTTAATTTTGTATACTGAAAGACCGAACGATCGTCGACGAAGTGCGAAGGGAATTAAATCGAATCGACAGAATTACCCGATCTTTCGTCATGCCGCGCAGGTCTCGACCTGCCACGAAGCGAATCGAATATACCGGGACACCTTGGCGACGGCGGCACGCCGAACGAATTAGTGATTCAAATCCGGTCGAATTATACAAATTCGCCAAGGGGTAAAAAAAAAGGAGCCCCGTCACTCCATCAATTAAAGAGGCGCAACGCATTACGCCTCTATCCCACACTCGGAGCTCCCATCAGTTATGCGCGCGCGACGCCGCAGCAGGTAGCCCGCTCGTCCGCTCGTAATTTTTCTTATCGCCTCGGCCCGCGGACGCGCATAATCCATGCGCGTGCAATTCCCGGCCGCGGCATAATGAGGGGCGTAAACCGTGCGTAATTGGAGTGTCGCGCGCTCGTTAGAAAACGGCCGATCGTCGAGGATCCCCCTCCTGTCCCCCTGTCCCCCTGTCAAAGTGCGAAAAACGAAACAAAAAAAAAAAGTTAGATTTAAATCGTGCGCCCAACGAAATAATTAATGAGCGACAGAAAAGGGAAATCCCTATACCTATAGCCGTGCCCTTGAGTTCCTCCCTTTTTCGAGGTCTTTCTCCAACAAGGGACGAATGTTTCATTAGCGGTGCTAATGACGGGTCCCTTTCGGGAGTTTAATCGTGGGATTTGTAGGTAAACGCAGAGGGCCTTTTGATGGATCGTTTGACATTTTCACCTTTCAAAGAGGAATTATCAAAGCGAAGCTCTTTCAGCGCACTTTCTTTTGAAGGTCGCGCAGTGCTCGAGATTGATGAAATTAATTTGTTACACGTGTGACTTCAAAGCGATTTGGTGGGACGCACGAGTGTATATGCACGTAAACTGCAGTTGTTGCAGTATCAAAGCACTGAATTAAGAACTTCATTAAAGAGACAAATAATGATGGATAATAATTAGGAGTCGAACAATCTTTGTATATTTTCGATGCTTTAAAGCGTCTGATATTTTCATTTCTATTTTTGATTTTAATAAAAAATTATCATTTCATGAACAATATTTTGAAATCTTTCGTATCACGACACTTATCTTTTGTCTCACGCTGAATGGAATTGAAACGTTATTAATTGTCGTTTTACGTTTTTATAGATAGAAAAGAATGTTGTTTACACTTTAATTAATATGTTCTAGCTACTTACTCAATGTTAACTTGGAAAATAGCCTACACGTACCTTACAACGTATTTACAAGGAATTGTTAGTATACGTAATAAAAAAAAATTTTTTAAACTGTTCAACACAATAGTTTAACTCAGACAACAACGCGTTTTCCAGGTACAACACAAGACCGTCATTGTTGTACAATAGTCATTTGTATTGTGCAATACATTTAACAGCTTACAAGAATTTCAAATACCACTCCAGTTATGTAGACAGCTCATTGAGGAGCGATTGATCGTGATTGATGATCTTTTGCTCGAGTAGACACTATGGAAGCTTCTCCAACACGAGATGTACAACGGTACATCTATACATAAAAAATGAGAAAAGATCCTCCTTCGCCTTGATGTTCTACACCCGAAAATTGATTTTCCTCGAGTCACTTATCGCGTGAAAAATTCTCCGTCGTTCACAATGTTATCTGCATTCCTATTTTTCTGATAACGCTATAACGTGTCAAGGCTTTTGTAATATTTCCATCCGCGCAATCAAGCACGCTCTGCTGAGACCGTACAAGGCGACATCATTTTTCAGCTGCATGCAATTATTTTTATTTCAAACTCAACCTTAAAAAAAAATTTCCTCCAGTGAAAAGTTCCCATTCGTTTCAATAAATTAAAGCTGCACTGTGTCTAAATTAAAATCCATCAGATCGTCACTGATTCACAGTGATAAGTATGCGCGACTGTTTTGAAATTAGTGCGAACATTTCACCGGATGAAATTTAGGAGTCCAAAATTTACGGACTCTTTAAAGTCAAATAAATTAAAGTAAACGGTGACACTGAAACAATCAAGACGTCGCGTATGTAAAGTAGACCAAAGTGAACGTCGCACAAACCTAGCAGTCGCCTCTCTCCTCCCTCGTCTTGAGTCGAGGTGCACGAAATTCCCCTGCGCCTTCTTCACGCCCACCTCAATGCGTGTACGCGTGTGTATGTGCATATGTTGTTACGAAACGGTTGCGTCGTCCGCGTGTATTACACGACGGCCACGCCTCGTCGAATTAGCGAGGAGACACGAGCGCGCCTATTATCGCGCACCGCACGCGCTTATATTTGTCGTCGTCTCGCGCGGGGCCGGCCTTCCTCGAGTGTGCTGGTTCCTGGAAATCTCGGAGAGACGAAACGCGCGGTCAGTCGCGATTAGAGTCTGCCAGACGCTGCACGCTGCACCGAAAAACTCGAATGAGCGGAAAGAGGAACCGGGCGGCGATAAAAAGCGACCGATAAGACTGGCAAGAGTTAAAGGGGGAGGGGGGGGGGAGGATCGTTCCAATTTATCGGGAGATAAGCGAGTCGCCCGAGTGCGCGGAGAGAGAGAACGAGACGACTATGTGACGCAATGAATAAGAGAGAGCTGCACATTATACGGATTTGGCTCGTGATTTCTGAATGCTTTTACGCGAATAATGGACCGTCGCTGTTCCTTCGCTCATCCTCTCTTTTTTTTTTTTTTTTGTTTTTTTGCGACGGGGCTATACACAGCGGGCCGGCGCGAGCGCGCGATTGTGCCTCGAAAATTACGCTGCGACACGTGAAAGCCGTTTGAATATTTATCGCTTGATTTACGCGACCGTGTCGCTCTGTTTTGATGGCGAAATTGGTATGAGACTTTCGATCTTTTGTCGGATTATACCGTGCCCCGTTGTCTGCTATTCAATATGGGTTATTGAAATATGTAGAGGACACTTTCGAGTGTGCAAAGGTTTAAAGTGTGTGTGTGTGTGTGTGTATATACGATTAAAAATTTGTTAGATGATTTCAAGTTTTGCTACTTCTTTTCGTCGCAATGGGATAGTTATCAGGACCGATATAAAATTTATAAATCTGCAGGTACGTTGATTATTAAAGTGAAATTTTTGCAGATTTATAAATTTAACATGAAAATTAATAATTAGCTGCAAAATATAATTCAAATACACTTAAGGTGCTGAGAGAAATGTCTAATAAAAATTACTATGCTGTATACACGGAGAGAATGAGTAAGTAAAAATTGCCAACCGTGTAGTAAAAATTACTAACCT
>JAWWEN010033909.1:0-14698 GCA_035582955.1 Sycophila texana | reverse complement strand
CTGCAGCGCTATAATCGCTTGGTTCTCACACGCAAAACACGCGTATAAACGCGAATTTCTCACACTGAGTTATATAATAAAATTTAAACGGTCAAATGACGCCTGGTCTGGATGCAGTTCCGAGTGCGTGCGCTACAAAAAATTAATCGGATTGCATTTTAAATGCGACAGTGATTTTCTCCTTTTTAATGCACGGCTGGCTTCGATGATTATGCTAATCAAGTTGAAAGTAACATATTTTTACTCTCTTTTGTCTCGAGCGGGCATCAAAATTAAATACGCCACAATTTGAGATAACCCATAATTTTCCGCCGTCGAGTATATTTATTAAATGCACAAACTTTTAATTTTAAAGACGTACTCTTTTGCCAAATGTCTCTCATTCGGCGTAATATTCCTTTCTCTTTAACTACTCAGCAAAGTACGCCATGCATTAAAGTGCATTAAATTATACATAATGTGTACATATATCAAGTGACGAGCGTATATCACTTGACCGAACGAAATCATAATTTTCAACTAATACTTAATTTCTCTCTTTTTTTTCTCTGTTCCAGGTAAGATATAACGAGATCGACGTCGAATTACGCATTTCAATGAGGTGCACACGCGTGAACCGTGAGTAAACAATTCTCCAATGCACTTATAAGTGTCGCGGCGATACTCCATCGGGGAGATGTACATGCACATTTCACCGTTTTCGCCCGAGTAAAAGCGAGGGTGATAATTCGCATGAGTCCAGAAATCTCTTATGACAGGAGTATCGAATAAAATTTTATAATACGAGGGCGGAAAACGCCTACTTATCGCACACAAGCGTAAATTGCGTTTTCCGCCCTCGTATTATAATAGTACATTTCAATACTAGTGCGAGAATGTGATTTTCACCTCCTCGCTCAAGCATCGAAGAGTATTTTTCGACACAACGTGTGCAAGATACGATTTTGCGCGGCTGATTTTGAGCGAGTGTGCGTAAAATCGTATCTTTGCGTATCGAAAAATAACTTATTAGGTAGAGCATATTGTGTTCTATAAATATCCTTAAATTTTCGCTTAAAATATTAAAAATTGAAGTGAGAGAAAGAGCGAGAAAAGAGGGAAACTTTCCAAACTGCGCGACTTGGTGGCGCGCAGGCGCGCGAAAATTACGCAAAACCGAAGCTGCACCTCCCAGGGAGGTTACACCACACGCAGCTGGCTTGGAAAGCGGTCGCTCGTTCGCATTCCTAAACTCGCGCTCCGAAATCGAAGCGAGCCGCCACGCGGCGCCTGCGATAATAATTGCTCGCGGCGGCGCCGTCTTATTCCCGCGTCGCGGATTCTCCGCAGGCGGGGCGAGCGCACGATTTGTGTTTCAAATCGAATGCTAATCCAGCGTGTCCTGATGAACGGAAATGAGCGGAATATGTTAAGCGCCACGATTCCACGCCTGCTCGTTTAATGTCACAGCGCAACGGTGAAACCAGAGTTAATTCTGTATGTGTATTTGCGTGTGTATTTGTCGTGTGAATTGGACTTGTCAGCTTTCTTTATGGGTTGCTTTAAAAAAATATAACAGTTATTTATTTTTATTGAAAAAAGTATATAATATATTGAATTGATGGTTGTATTTCACTGAGAAACTTAAGAGGATAACATGTAAAAGTAGGTTAGTAGACAATGCGTAATTTTTTTAAAACACAATGGTAAAAATGTTCATTCATAACTACTGTTATTACTCTATTTGTAGCTGTTATATTAACTAAACGGATAACATTCATTTGCTGAACTAAAATTTATAAATGGATTGGCTAAATTTAATTATACCAAACTACATAAAATAATCAGAGACTGTACATAAATTTTATCAATCTACATGTGATTTTGATTAATAGGTAAAATTTATTCAGTAGCAGTAGTAGTAGTAATTTTTGCAACTTACTTTTTAAATTCTACTCATATTTAAGCCTCTCAATATTTAATTGTGATTATTCTACAAATTATTATCCATATACATAAAAATTATTAAAATTCATAATTAATTATAATAATTTCATTAACGCTTTTTGTGAAATGCCACGGAAAAAGCGACGTGGAGGCATTCCACCAGTCCAAAAAGAAAAAAGTTGGACCGATCCAACAAAATAAACAGATAAGCCTGTAAACCGGCCTCTTAAAAGGGAAGGAATAAAAAGAAAAGAGAGCGCGTAGCGCGGTAGCCTTGTCCTCCAAAGAAAAAAAAGAAAAAGAAAAGGAAAGAGGGAGAGAGAAAGAGAGAAAAAAAAGAGCTGTCCCGTTCGGGGCGATAAGGCTGGCGGAGCGGACGACTCTGCAGGCGTTTGGCGCCAAATTTCGAAAGGAGGCTGTCCGAACGCGCGCGCGCCGTTCCGCTGAAATTCCTTGGGACGTTAAAATCATATTTTAATAAACCGTTCGCCGGTCGCTCATGTTTAATTCAAAGTCAAAAAGAAAAGCGGGCCGCGTTCGATATTTCATTTTCAATGAAAGCATTCCATCGTCAGTTTTTATTACATGTATATATACACACACACACATATACACATACATATACATATACATATACATATATATGTATATGTATATGCACACATGTATATATATACATATAAATATACACGTGTGTATACATAAATATATAAATACACGTGTGCATAAAGCCTCACGGTGTCTTTCTCCCGTGAAGCCCGATTCGAAAGATTCCTCCGTGCAACAGGTTCTACCGTCTTACGCTTATATACAGTTTCGTCCGTCGGACTTCTTTCATTCTTCCTCGGTCCGACAGTAACGAAAGCCATTGTAGATGCCGTCGAATTTATTTTTATTTCTTAATTGCTTTTTCCTTGTTATATGTGCGTGTGTGTATATATATATACGATACGAACCGAAAGTCCCTCGCGCGTCTTACTTTTACGGGTATATATTTATACGACGAGGTCGAGGAACTAAAAAGGCTGTTTTTCTAAAAATATACAAAATATACATATACCTACAAACGACATAATTTCGATTTTCACGGGAGAGTAGATATCGACGCGGCGCGAGACGCGGAAATTCAAATCGATTCACGCGGGCTCGAGAAAATTGTGAACCTCGGGTTATCCTCTCTCCTATATACGGCACGGGCAATGTTAACAAGTTTTGCCTGCGCGTAAACGGCCGTAATTCAAAAAACGGTAACCAAAAAAAAAGAAGTAGCCAAGTCCGAAGAAACGTGGAAAAAGGGAGAAGAAAAAGAGGAAGGAGCGAAGAGAGGGAGAGAGAGAGAGAGAGAGAGAGAGAGAGAGAGAGAGAGAGAGAGAGAGAGAAGTCGAGTGAAACGCACGTAAGTGCCAACGATAAAATCGTAAATTACTGAGCGAGGATTCCAGTGCGCCTCTCGGAAATCGAGCGTCTCTCTTTCTCTCCTGAATTTCCGAGAGCTCGCGCGAGTGCAATACTACAGCTGGTGCATAAAATGCACCACGAGTATATCTATACATCTATATATGCATGTGTATATATCTATAATATTTATATAACTATATATATTTACATTTGTACGTATGTATGTATATATGGATATAATATAAAGGATCGAGGAGAGTCGATCGTTCGTTCGCGATTTCCGGCAAAAATTCCTCGACGTTTCCTCGAGCATTATACCCAAGCGCTGCTTTCGCCCCGAAGTAGGTCTCTCCTCCGGCGGATTGCATCGCGCCAACTCGTGCAGTATCGGAGATGATTTTTTTTCTGCCGTTCTTTTCTTTTTTTAATTTTTATTCTTTCTTTCGAATTGGCGAATGTTTCGAATTGGAAATAGTGAGAATAAGTATAGTAACTTATGATTGACCGAAAGTGCATAAGACATGCGGCTCTTACTAGTCAATTCATTACATTACTGTAGATGAACGTAATTTTTGAAATTTTTTTACTGTAACGTTCATCTTTGCTATGAATAATGATCTATTCAGTCTGTTTATACTAAAATACAGATTTTTACCTGTAGATTAAAATTCAATTTCAGTTTTTGAAGAGTTAATTGTTGACGTGAAGAATTATTAATTAAAGTTCAATGCTATGGATTTTTCAAATAATTTTTTATATTATTTTAATAATATATAATAACAATGAAAAAAATAAGCATTACATTTTACTGCTCAAAGTAAATTTTACATTGGCTCCATCTGTCGTGAATCTCGCGCAAGTTAAAGGAAAACATCCTGCCGAAGCTTTTAGTATGCAGCGGCATCCATTGCACGTATGCATACACTTGTCTCTTCTACTATTTTCTACTCACGTAATAAATAAACTGATTAACTACGTTGGGTCTTCCTTACGGCGGGGCGGTCGCATCTTTTCTTCTGTCCCATTTTGTACAAACAAAAATAAACAAAAGTATCACTTACTATCATAATATTTCTGTATGTGAAAAAATACAATTGTGCAGTATGCACCTTTCAGGACTAAATATATTAACAATCATAAATAAATTATTCAAGACACTCCAAAAAAGTTCCTTCGAAACACTTGTACTCTTATTTCTATGGTAAATAAAAAAACATCCCAAAACATTTCAGAAAAAAAATCATAAAATTAATATAAAAAAAGGAACTCTTCTTTAGGAAAAGCATCGGGTAATGACATCCTGTCAATTTTTTTTCGCCGTCATTTCCTCTTCATTATCCACTTACATGCAGCACGCCATCGCCCTTCCCCGAACAATAAACCGAGACTTCGCGAACCTGCATCTCCGAAAATTTTTCTCGCTCAGCCTGCCTCCTCACCCCATCGGAATCCCGCGGTCGGTAAGTATCTCCGTTCTGTAAAAAAAAAAAAAATCAACACAAGAGGAAGAGAGTCGCGTGCACCGTACCGACGCGCGGCGTCGTCGCGCGCGAGCAGGTCACGTGCGACCTGAGAATTGCTTTCTTCAAAAGACTTCGGCCCTCCCTCTCTGTCTCTCTCCCTCTCTCTCTTTGTTCAGCAGCAGCTGTCCGAGCGACTCGAAGGAGGAATTCCTTTCTCGAGTGTCAGAGCAACGGGCATGATACCAGCTCTCCCGGATGAATATGGTCCCTTATATATTCCTCGCATTTTGATTGTCATTTTTTTTTTTTTTTTAAAGGGTCGTACTTAAGTTTACTTAGCCCATGTACGGCCGTACGGGAAGATTGTTCTCCCCCTTCGGGAAGTGAGAAATTAGCGACGCTTGGAAACTTAATTTTTGAGGGATTGCAGAGCTGCAGTGACTGATGTCAAATAATGTGTCTGGAAAATCGTTCGAAACCTTCGGTGAAATAATTATTTGATTGCTCGTTACGCGCCTCTTGTTTGTACGCAAACTTATACTTAAAAATGTTTTTCGACTAATCAAGCGATGTACAGCATTATCGTTTCTTTAAATATTTGTCCTCTGAATTCCGACTGCTGTTCAAACTGAAATCAAGTCGTACGATATACACTCGATTCGCGTATCTTTGTTGTACACATGAGATAAAAGAGCCCACTTGGAAAAAAGTAGTAGATTTTCTCTATTTGCAGATCAGGTACACGTACAAATTAAGTAGTTTTCAAGGATTAAACGACTTTATTGATTCTATAAACGAATCATTTTAAAAAATTTAAAAAAAAAATATTTTTATATATGATGATTATTTGAATAATTGAATAAAAGATTCGAATAATCAATATTCGAATTACGAATACCTTCCGGATAAAAGAATTTATTATTCGACTAATTTTTATCCGAATCGTACCACCACTAATTTATTTACATTTATCTATTTATTTAAACTATATTATAATCGGGCTTAGTATCCCTTAAAATACAAAATAGTATAAATTAAGAAAATACAAAGTCTATAAATAAAAGTAAACTAAATAAAACTTAGTACGTAGCCACGAAAGACCTCTTAAATGAACTATAATCATCTGGTCTGTCGTTAACTAATGAAACTGAATGGCCTGAATAAACGAAAATTCATCAACTGCCTTACAAACGATAAACCCACAACTCTTTTGAAATCATCGAATTTTTCACCGGACGACATTTAGAGGCCATACACACAGCGCTCCGCGTAAGGCAAAATTGATTGCAGCGCGTTCAGCGTGAAAAACTCTCACAACTCTGATTTTTTACGCATACGTTCGGGTGTAAAATACGGGCAATCGAGGGAAACGGGCGAGGGCTCGCAGGTCGCATTCCGCAGTGCGGCCAAAAAGCCACGAGCTTACGAGCTTCAACAAAGAAGGCACGGCTCGGTCGTGCGCCGCAGCCACCGAGCGTGGGAGAGTCCGCGTAAATTTTCCCACCGGCACGCGGAAAGAAGGTAAGGTGCTTACACACGCGGCCGGCCGTATAATGAACGGAGGAGGCGCGCCCCGAGAAAGGCGAGCGCCCGCGCGCCGTCTGTACTTTTTCCCGGGCTCGCTCTCGTCTGTTCCTTTGATGAATCGATGGAATTTGCCCCGCTGGAATGTACAAGTGAATATGGCCACCCCGAGCTTTTGTCCCGCGTTTGCGTGCCTCCGTAGGTTGGGAACGATGGAAAACTCTGATTTTTCTCGCTATACGCCGACTGGGCTCAGGTGCAGGCCGCTTTTTTTTTTCTCTCGTAGACGGAAATTAGTTAATAAATTTTATAAGGGATCGATTGTAATTGTTTTTAGAGACTGTCTACATTGGTATTTTTGTATGAAATTTTGGAGAATCTTTTAGTATAGCTTAGAAAAATTCATAAGTTTCTTAGAACACGGTTAAGAATGTTGTGCCTTGTGCCTTTCGATATAGAAGATTATACAAAAAATTTGTTTATTTTTACGCTTTTCTTTGTGTTCTTTTATCTTCATGTAGAAAATAATTAGTACACAAAAATTAGCTTCAGTTTGGGACCATTTCCTTACAAGTACAAAAATAATTTTGCTTTTCTGCCCATACAATTTTTAAATATTACTTTAATATTCAGTATTGAACAGATTTTTGAAAGTGGAAAAGTTATAAATTTCATACGAAAAATTACAATGGTATAATGTAGTAAAATTTATCAGATTGGCAGTCGACGACAAAATTACTATATGTGCCATTGTAAAATTTATTAGAGGATTTTTCTCCACGCTTTTATTAAACTTTAATAAAAATTGTTGAATAAAAAGTAAAATAAAATTTACATTGATAAAAAAAAAAAAAAGAGTGCCCGTACCGCTACTAGTACAGGTATGAGCTGTCAAGGATAATTCATAAAAATTAATACTTTGAAGGTGTCTATCTAGAAAAAATTATAGAGGAAAATTAAAAGCCTAAAAAATCTTTGACAGAGAACTGGTTATATAATCTAAGTGGTATCTATATTTATTCATTAAATGACAATTATACCTGCCCTTTACATAAACATTAAAGGCAACATTAAACAACTTATAAACATTGACTTATTATTTAATGACTGCTACAATTTTTCTCCCTGTATAGAATATTTTTCTGACCTACCCCAAAAATTCGGGTAGACTTCGCGGCGCGACTTCTCTCGCCGCGGGTAAAAATAAAATACGAGACGCAGGTGCGCGCGATTTCCTCCGGCGCGTATGTCTTGCGTACGTGAGCTGGAATTGCGCGCGTAAACAGCGCACGGTAGCCGGGAGCTCGCGCGCGCATCTCGCCCGGCAGGTCCATTTAAAAAGGAAAGAAAAGTAGACGCCGAGAGCGGCGGTCGGGGGAGAGTCGCCCGCCGCAGCCGGCGAACGCAAGCGAAGCAGCCAACGCGCTCGGCTCCCCTTTTTCCTTTTATTTTACCATCGGTGCACCGAGAAGATTCCTCTTAGATGACTGACGCGAGGCGGTGGATTTGTTAATTTTTATTTTTTTATTTTAAAGCAATTTTTCTTTATTTTTTTTTTAATTCGAACTCGAGGATCCGTATGTATAATCTATGAGAGATTTTCGATTAATTTTTAGTGCCAACTAATAGAGGTCATAGGCGTGAGTTTAATTTTAAGGATTATTTTAATTTTTAATGTGCACTGAAAAAAAAAGGTCAGTAATCAGAACTATTGGTTAAGCTAATATTATTTATATATGGTTGAAACAAATAAATTTTGATTGAATATTAGTTAAAACAAGTAATGGTTAGTTATGATTACTGAACTTTTTTCTCATTGTCAGTGTGAGTCATTTATTATTATGGATAGGTGAATATTTTTTTAAAGCCATTTTGTTTTATTTGGAATGCGAGGGTCCCTGTGTAAAATTTACGCGAAATTTTCATTATTACGTAACGTAGGTTACGGCTGTATATAAAATAACGCATAAAAAGTAAAAGACCGTGTAGAAATTTCACAAATTTTAACAAATTTTTAATAGTCATTTTAACGTTATATTGCACATTAGTGATATCACAGTCAAAACTTATGGTATTACAGTAAATAAGTTTAAAATGATTAGATGAAACTAGATGACTAAAGGATGTGCTTCGAATTTAGGATTTAAAAAATTCGAATTTAGGATATAAAAAAAATTAAAGAAAACTTTTACAGACCAAACTTTAGTGTGCAGTTGTTAGCATATAGGAAAGAATTTTGTGGCAAATTCGTCGGAGTGAATTTGTTAATTGCCAATACCGCAGGTATACGTACATTTCGAGGGAGGCTGAAGAAGTTTCGGAGGTCCGCGAAGTAGATGCGGAGTTCCGGGCGTTGAGAGGCCATGGGCGCACGTTCGCGGGGAGAAGCAAAAGAATCTCCTCTCGCGGAACCTCGCGTCGTCCTGCAGGCATCTGCCGGATCTCTCTCTCTCCTTCTCTCTCCTTCTCTCTGTATATACAAGCTGCAGGTCAAAAACCGGATCTCATCACCGGCTTACTCGCTCGCGAGGCCTTTCCTTTACTCGCCTGGCTCCTTATACCCGGTGTGTGCGTACGTACAGTATGAGCTGTCAACGATGCCGGTATTTTCACCAGTGCACATCGACAAACTGGGGATGAGGTGAGAATAGCGAGAATAAAACGACAACTAAAAACTGATGAACTATTTTGTTTCCTTCTTTTTTTTTAATTGAAAAAAATATCAAATTAATCCATTATGATTCATTATATAGTATTTTTTACTATTATAATACACCGAATAGATCCTGATTAAATTTTTAAAAATAAACGTTATTTTTAAAATTTTTCAAGTACATAGACATTCACATCGTAGAATTTATAATTAATTTATCCAGAGTACAAAAATACGTTACATTACATTACTTAGTAAGTAATCCCGCAGAGGAAAGTAAATTCCTGTTTGCGGGTTCGGATTACAAAAAAACTTACATACACTAAATGGATAGATCCATTGAATTTAAAAATTAAAACTATAACTCAACAATATAAAATTCTTCTAATACATTGAGTACGAATGTTACATTATACTTATTTTTGCACTGTTAAGCTTTAATCGTTGTAACTTTTGTTACTCGATTCATGCCGATACAGTGACAAAATACATAAACAAAATTTGCCAAAATTTAGATTCGTATCTTAAAACTAAAATTTCATCAACAAGTTTTTTTTTCGAAGGAGACAAGATTTAAGTTTTGAAGAGCAGCTTTTACAGTATAATTATAAAAGTCGATTAAAAAGGTATTACGTATAAATTAGCGTAGAAAAAAAAGAAACGGAGGACTATATTTAATTTTCTACCCGAACATTAACAGTTAAGTCCAGCTACTAAGAAGTTTCGGAGCGCTCGGGGGAAAAGAAAAAAAAGCAAAAGAAAAGAAGAGCTCTCGGTCCGATTTTATTGCTCATCTTGCGATTTGAAAAGTTAATTATTAACCGACGTGGAGAGGACGAATTCCTGGACGGAAATGCCCGGAGAGGACCTTCGTCCAAGGTCGTCTCCGTCATTTTTTTACGGTCCTTTTAGGGTACACTGTGGCGGAGAGAAAGAGAAGGAACAACGAGAGAAATAAAAAATGAAATCGTTAGGACCACGAGCTCGGTCATTTGACTCTCTCCTTTTTTCTTTCTCTCTCTTCAGCCTCTCGTCTCTCTACAGGGCGCGACTTTTTTGCAGTTGTTTTTCGTGCCTTAAGATGATTAGTCTGGGCCTTTTCGTTCCTCGTCGTTTCTTTGCTGCGCTCAAAAGGTTTGATGAGTACATTTTTATGGACAGCCTTTGCTACGCTTTATTATTAAAGTTTAACACGGTACCGTAGGGAATACCTTGGAATTCTGAAGAATCACGCGCTATT
This sequence comes from Sycophila texana, assembly GCA_035582955.1. Lineage (NCBI taxonomy): Eukaryota > Metazoa > Arthropoda > Insecta > Hymenoptera > Eurytomidae > Sycophila > Sycophila texana. The sequence goes on along the minus strand of JAWWEN010033909.1, from coordinate 4,494 downwards.
GTGGCAATTAAAGTGAATTTCTGCGGCGCTTATACAGCTAAATCATTTTATTTTAGTTGGAATTGAGATTGTTTTCCTTATTCTCTGAAAGAAATTATTATTAACAAATAAGAATGGATTTACCTTAATAATTTATGCTAAATTAGCGAGTAGTAAAGTTAATTTAATTAAAACTGTAATATTTATTTAAATAATTTTTATCTCATAGTTCCCGCTGAGTAAGTACACTTCTATTATGTAGAACAATTCTTTCCCACAATTAGTGAAACTGATAGAGCAGTTTTTTAATTTTTCCTTTATTTTTCTTAAAACAGATTATATTATATTTCACTCGCAAGCAATTAAAAAAAAATTTCGAAGGATAATATTTATTCAAATATTATCGTATATAAAAAGAATATGGAAAATCGAAAATTAAAATCGTATACGATGTTTAAAACATGTGCATAAAACATAATTAAAAAAAATTTTAAATGCAATTGACTTCCAGTCTTACTCAGTGCTAAGTTCTTTAGTTTTAATATTTCTTCCATTCTTATATTTGTGAGGATTTTTAAGTCAGTTTCTATTAAATAAAATAAAATAAAATAAAAATAAAAATAATCTTTAAAAAATTCGAAAAACAACATTTATTCTAATACACGCGTGTAAAATAAAAATAAAAAAAAAATCGACGGTGAAAATAAAAAAAAATGCAGTTGAAGCATTTAAACGCGTGGCATTCCAATGAAACAAAGCAATTTTCTTCGCATTAAGATAATCGTCGCTGAAACTTTTGATTTCCTAGCGTGACGGACGAAATTCTTTACGTACATACACACACACACTCGCACAAAATTAAAAACAAAAAAAAAATCCTCCCGTCAGCCACTCTTGCAAAGAGAAAAACAAACTCCCAGCAGGAAAGCCCGTCGATTTTCGTGCATCCTCCGACAAACTCGCCACGGGTGTGCAGGAATCACGAAGGCACGCGCTCGAGCTCACGCAGCGCGAGGGAATGAGCGAAAAGAAAGAGCGAGAGAGAAAGAGGATACGGAGCGGAGGAATTCCGTATTGGCCAACGCGTATATATATATACACGGCAAGGGTCCCGGGGCCTTCGCCGAGCGACCTTCGACGGCCCTACCCCCACTCCTTGAGGCCCCCTGCTCTTTCTCCCTTTTTTTTTACTTCCTCGACGCGTTCCCTTCCATCTCTCTTTTTCCCTCCAAAACTATCACGTACGGAATTCGGTAGCCGAGTCCCGAGAGACGGAGAGGGAAGATCGCGTCGAGAACCCGGTAGCCTTGTCTCTCTCTCTTTCTCATTCATTCTCTATAATGTATATATCTGTCTGTCTTTCTCTCTCCTTTACTCTCGACCTAACCCTAAACCTAATTATTTTAATCTGACGTGGGCCTCACGATCCCGTTCGACGCCTCTTTTATGTATCTCTCGCTGGTATCGTTTCTTCGCTGTCGTCGTTTTTTTTTTCGTGAACGTTGGATTTACTTTTGTACGGCTGAACTTTGTATCTATCTGTCTATCTCGAGCTCTCCAGGCTCTTTGAATTCCTTTTTACTTTCGTTTTGATTTTCGAATGCTCACCGGCGTTTTTGCTGCCGTCGATTTATATTCTGAACGGGTTTTTGATTAATAAAGATTTTTGTTTATATCGGAATTCATTGAAATGGTCTGTTAAAGAAATGATGGGCCCAAAAGTTAAATCAGCTATTCTTAATTTGATTGGTTCTGATGTGATCACGTGGTTAGGATATAAGGCACTTAATAATGAAAAGATCAGAAAGGTATAGAAACATATAAGAGAAAATAAAATAGTTTATACTTTTAAATTAAGTAAAATTATTTTTACATTATCTACTCTGTAATTTTAATTTTATTTCTGTTTATAATGATAATAGTCTGAATCTAAAGTGAGGTTTTGTCATGGACCTTCTTAGGCAATATAGAAAAAAGTATTTACAAAAATTTTTCAGATTAATTCAACAGCAACAATCTATTTTTTATTAAAAGAATATAAAGAGCCATCACGCGAGGAACGGTATACTTACCCAGTATAATAAATTTAAAACAAACTATCATTATTTTAAATTAACTATTATTCAAATGCGTTGTATTCACAGCTTTTTATTTCTTCGTACTTATCTATCGATCCCTAATCTCCTTTTAATGTAAAGTTCGAGAAAATAAAGTGGACGTAGGCAAGGTGCTGGTTTGAACAATCCCCCTCGTCATCATTTGTGTCACTTTAAAAGTTTTCACCTGTTAACGGAGCGTCGATGGAAACGTCGAACATGGAAAGACATTTATGAAAATTTAGAATGGGAACTTAACTGTATTCATAAGTCATGCAACTTCACACAATATCTCTCCAACGTCCACGCAACTTAAATTTCTAATCTCTAATCCTTACCCTGCACTTTGATCGGCGTACATGTTCCCGGAAGTTTCTTATCGGGGAACAGACTTGACGCGGCTCGAAAAAGGGAGGAGAGAGAGAGAAGGTTCCAAAGCAGTGCACTCTGAGGTCAGAATATACAAAAGCTCATCAAAGGGGAAACTAATTATTTAGCACTTGGGGTTGGGCAACATTACTCACGGGAAAGATTGTAGGGTCGCTTTGGACTGAGCCACCTGGCCACCTCCTCTCCTCCTTTTCCGGTGCACTTTTCACTCGGGAATGTGTCGAATGGCGCTTCCGCTCGCGGCGGGGACTACGCGACAAACCAATGAGCACCTTCTTTTTTAACGCATCTCTGTATATAATATGCTATTTGTTTCATTCTTTTACAAACGATTTTTTTTTGTTTACTTTTTTAAAATATCAATTTTCAAACTTCAGGATTATAATTTCGTTAGTTTATTTATGTACCTGCCCATGAGTTTGTTAGGAGAGGATACAATGAAAAAATGTTCATTGTACAATAGTTACAATGAAAACAGCTTTACTATTAGTCGTATATTTTACAATTTATTAAAGCTTTTCATTTCATTATTTATACTCATTAGCAGCTGCCTTAAAAAATCATAATAAATACAAGTGCATAGAAATGCATTCAAGTGCATTTTTTCCCAAGCGCATAAAAGAATCATAAAAAATATTGTTTTCCATAAAAACATCATAAAAATTTGATAATAACGTATTTTTCTTTTCTAACTACGTACAAACTTTTTAAAATGCATCTTTCCTAACTGCATACAAACTTTATAAAATGCATAGAGTATGAACAAACAAGTTAAAAAAAATAAAATAATTAATAATATTGTATTGAAACCTATTTTTATGGTCAAAGCATTTAAATTTATAATTATACTATTCTACTATAAATTTAAATTAAAAATATTATGCAAATGAAGAAGGTAGGTTTAACGAGGCAATACATTTGCAAAGACATGTCACCTTCATCAGGCCTACAATTTATAAAATTACATCGCAGAACACTTTATACTGGTTATTGATAATCAATAAATAACAAATTAATTCTACCTCATTGGTTTATCCTAACGTTACCGTTCATTGAAATCGTCCGCTCATCAAACTTAACGATTTATCCAAATAATAAGTACCATAACTTTTCACGGAAATCGAAAAATGTTGCTTTCTTTTGAAACGATGATACATCATTATATAAAATTTTTTCAAAATTTTCTAAAATAAAGTGTATACAGTCGCAAAATGAGAAATGCAGAATTCAAGCACGGCATTCTTGTACGAGCGAGAAACGGTCGTGAGATTTCCATAGCGTCGATCGAAACACGGCTGCGTACCTGCAGCCGCGAGTGGAAGAGAGAGAGAGAGAGAGAGAGAGAGAGAGAGAGAGAGAGTGAGAGAGAGAGAGAGAGAGGAATTGAGCCGCGCGCCGCGAAAATATACGTACACACGGATCCCCCTAATTACGAGCGAAGTACATTCCTGCGCTAGGCGCACGTACGCGTGCAGCGCTGGTAAGGACGAGGCCGAAGTTGCGCGCAGGTGGTGGTAGGGGGAAGGGGGGGGAGAGATACCCCTGGAAGGCAGAGAGCGGGAGAGAGGCGCTCGGATAAATATGCGGGAGGGGCCGGAATTCCTCACTCAGCTGCATTCCAGCCCTCCTCCTCCTCCTCCTCGAGCCGAGTCCATCGTTCCTTTCCTCTTGCCCCCCTCCCCCCTTCTCTCTCCCGCCTTTATAGCCCCGAGAGTACGCGCGTATATTCGCGTCCCTCTCGCGCAAGAATGCACCTCTCGCTCGCTCGGATTTCCTACGTAGGTGTTTCTCTCCGGCCCCTTATCAAGCACAGAAGGAACGGTGGAGTTTCCTTCGCTTATTTTTTATTTTTTATTTGTTTATTTATTTATTTTTTTTTTAACTCGGCCTGACCCCCTAGGCGCTTTCACGAAATGAGGCGTGGGCGTGAGGATCGGCGTATATATATAGGCTATAAGGTACCTGAGCCTAATATGCCTACCCTAAGCGGAAACGGCCATAATTTTTGAACGGAGAAGAATTTTTTAAC
>JAWWEN010033879.1:0-14707 GCA_035582955.1 Sycophila texana | reverse complement strand
TGTAGCGCGGGTCAATTCGAAATACCAGAACATGGCCATATTAGGCACATGCCCATATTAGGCACAGGTACCTTATTATATTTGGTAGATTTAATTCTGTCTCTACTGCAGTTTTATTCCAGTTATTAACTTTAATGAACGGAGAATGAAAAAATTCTATTTTTCAACGGCAATAAATAATTACGCACGTACTCTCGGGAATATAACGTTGATCAATGATATAAAATAAAAGTTCGGTTATTATGACCATAATAACTTCTCGAGTTAAGAAACTTTTTCATGAGACATTTTACTCTCTTACAACCCTAACGCAATCTTCGCTAATAGAATAAGTTTCCAATTTTAAAGCCAACCGTGAAATGAAAATAACGAGTAATGTTGAAGTGGCAGTCACAGTCGAATGCAAAAAAAAATAATAATAATAAATAACGAAAACCCGGAGAATTTCGTAACTAGCCCACAAAATTCTTCAGTTCCACTCCATTCCCGCAATCTTCTTTCCGTCAATGCGCAAAAAACTCACTCGTTCTTACTCCCCTCGCATTTCTTTTGCCGCGCTTCTCTTTTTCCTCTTCATCCTCGGTTCCCTGCTCTCGCCGCGGCCATCGCATTCGGCTTTAGAGGCACTTAAAGTGCCGATTCCCGAAGCCGCGGCCGGAATCAGGTGTTGAGGATCCTGTTGCTCGTTTATAGCCTTAACTGACCGGCATACTTTTCTTCGTTGCGCAATGCAACCTTAAATCGGATCAACGCCTTTTTGCGCCCTCGTCGTTCAATTTTTTCCCGTAATCCCCGATGCCACTTAAAGTGCCCGGTACGCTGGTCGCATAGCACGGTATAATGGTCCGCGACGGTGGGAGCGATCGCACGCGTTTCTTAAAATAATACAGGCATCGGAGAATCGCGGCCGGTGTGACGCACGCTTTGACGTCAGGACTTCGCGGACAGGTCAATCCTTTTTTTTTTTAACGATCGAGATGCAGCGAGAAATTTCTCCTGGCTGTTTGTGAATGTGAGCCTGATGAATCCGTCAGGTGAGAGAGGCGAAGGAGGCTTGACATTCTTCGGGCGTATTGCGAGCTATTGTCCTGGTCTGATTGAGCGCTCAATCATCGCGATCGTCGAGAAAGATATTATGAACGGCAGGCGCGAGGAATGGGAGGCACGAAGATGCTTATAATAAGATGGCATTGAGCGAATGCGAGCGAGAGAGAAAGTGCTGTGAATCGCAGAAAATTTCCTTTGCATTTCTATGTGCATTGATTTTATTTTCAGCATATAAGAATAGCCTTTGTTGGTAAAATACACTAAATGAATGCATTCGTGATTGTTTATCTTGCAGTAGATTTTTTTATACTGCCATCAGCTATTTGAATGAATTTGACTAGAATTATATAAGATCAAGATCAATTTATTCCATTAGAAAAATAGAGATTTCAATTTTGGCTCCAAATTGTTTGCTAGCAATGTACATAGTGTCAAAACTGGTTAAAATGGATGCTGAATAAGGTAGTTCGAGCAGAATTGAAAAAAGCGAGAAAAGTATTTTTCATCCGGACTTTAAAAAAATATATTTATTAATAGAGTGACCGCGAAATGGAGCGCGATTCAAATAACTGAAAGAAGCTTTACTTGCTCCAACGAGGTAATAAGTAATGCACCGAATAAATAATATTTTAATTTTGCTCCAAGAACATAATGACAGAACGTTCATAAAAGAAACAAAATACACGCATAACAACAGACGTTGTATTACGATAAGTGCGTAATAAATCCCATTGAAGTTAGAAAGCGTACTCGTAACTCTCATGAATTTTTGAAAATCCACGTGCATGCGTGTAAACGTTTCGAGCCACGCAAAAAAAGAGAGAGAGGCAAGATAAAAGCGGATGAAGGCAAAGAGGATGAAGAGATGATCGGATCTTCGAAGGCGATCTTTTACAAAATTATATAGGGCTAGCAGCTGCGGGTGGAAAAAAAGAGGAAGAGAGCCGCGAGGCCCGAGGAAAGGTCGAGAGGTTGAAGGGTAGGCCGAGGTAAATGGGATGATAACGGTTGTTTAAGTAATTGCGATAATTAATTATTTTGCCTCGCCAGCGTTTTTCTTTAATAATGCAATTTAGCCGGAACGACTTTTCCTCTGCGCATGTGAATAAATGATCGCCAGCCGGCCGTTCGCTCACAATTTAATGAGTTTATTTAAGTTGATACGAAGTTTGTTTTGGAACGCGATAGGCCGAGGTATGCACACAAAAAAGGTGTACGCCGTGCGGAAGTGCCGTTTTAATTTTTGATTGAGAGAAAACAGAATTAGCATTTTTAGCTCGGATCTTGTGGAAGGTGCGCGCAGACACTTGGGTGAAAATAATTCACGAAGTTTAGTGGCAAAACACGACTGGTATAATATAGTTCGGTCTCTATGTGTTTTTAGTACGACTGGAATAACGATGATTGCGTTGATACAATCTGGTTTGTTTATCATCATAACTGCACTGTGTCTCTTATGAATAGATTTGTTTTTACTGATCTTTTTTATTTGAATACTTGTAATAGGCTTTACGGTATTTGTTTTCATTGTTTCGTCAGTTCATAGTTGCTTGAATGTTGCAATGCATTTTTACATAATGATTTTTTTTTTACTAGAGGCAAATATATTTACATATCACTTGTAACATTTAGATAAGTTTTAATAGAGACTTCTAATCGCACGAAAATTGTTATTGAAATTTATTGTAAGAACACAATTGATCAGTTGTCTTTGATAACTGGCCTTCCCCACTTCTCTTATTAGAGCAAATTTTTTTGTTTCTTGTCATTTTGCATACTACCTAATCTGTTTTATTACTAAAAAAGTAGTGTTCGTATATCTTATCGGGAAATTTAATATTTAATATCCTTCGGTAAAAAAAGTCAGATTCACTCTCATCAACAGATTCAGTGACGCGACGCTCACTTCCATTAAATCCGATCTTTTTATTACAAACGTAGACTAGCAAAACTTAACAAAAAAAACAGTAATGTTTAAGATTGCAGTGAAAAAAATATCTACTTGCACTGTAATATAATTTACAATTTTTATTAAAATTAGTACGAACTTTAGAGTGAGATTTTGTAGATTATGCAATACGATCCTTCTATCATTCCTTCTGTTGATCGATCGAGGCATTGTTAAGATTTATCAGAAATTCCAGCAGAAAGAAACCGGCATTAGGAATAATTTGCAGGTGTGAATGCACGAAGTCTGGCCTTCGGCTACCGATTCAATCGCTTACGTATAAAAAAAAGAAGGCACGGAACTACTGCGGCAATTTTATCGCTGCAATAAAGCTGCGCTATTATGTGCTACGAATTCAGAGGACTATAAATTTATTAGCGTCTGGCACGGCAGGAGTATTGAAGGCAGGCCCCGATTCCTGCTCAACCGCAACCCTTTTTTTTCTCTTCTCTTAGCTTACGCGACGGTTACGTTTTAATAAAAGTTACACGTCGTTAAAGAGTGTCGGATGACTCTCGATAAAACCGATTACAATCTCCTTGGACTGAAAAATATATGTGTCCGGCCGGCGTTTAATCAGGCTCGCTTCTCTAAGTGTTGCTTATTCAGCGGCGGATTTGCATAAAGTCCGGGGAAGTTTTCTAGGCTAGAGTTTCATTAGCATGGGGGTCAATTGCTTTTCCACGCGGGGATTATCCCGCGCTCGCTAGATAAAACTTTTGCCGGTATTTTTGCAGATTTTATTAGCTACCCGGGTGCTAGCGAGCCCATGAAGCTCCGGTCGAACTTTCCAGCATAAACTTGCAGGATTTTAACGGGCTTTCCAATATCTTTGCCGAAAGTTTAGCTTGAATTTATCTCTGAATTACTTTTGCCTTAATATAATTTGTTCCGGCGTTGGGGTCGCTGTAGTTACGTACAACAGTCTCGTAAACAACACCAGAGTGAAATTTTAATGTTTCGAAAGTATGGTACTATACTATACTATACTGCACGGTACTATATTTTTCTGGCCTTTTGTTGTACTTATTGTGTGTCCTTTTATCGTTAATGTAACGAGAATTTATTTAATATATAATTTAATTTAGTTTTACTTTAAATTTTAACTTTATGGCTAGTAGTATATAGTTAAATTCGTTATTTTCGGAAACATTTTAAAGACAGCAAAACTTTCGCGAAAGTTTTAAATCTTATACATTGCTAAAATATCGTCGAAACTTCTTTTAAATCGATTCGGAAACGTTTACAAAAAATCATTTTCGTAAATCATTTATTCAATTACATTGCCATGATCATAATATGTTTATGAAATTTATGAAAATTAATGTTGGATCTGAAACTTCTGCGAACATTTCAACACGTATGAAACGTTTCTGAAATTTAATGAAAACAGACAGAAATAAAATTTGTCATCGCGACACGACATAAACACTTTTGAATTATTTCTCTTTTTACTGTTGAAGATAACAATCAATATAAAACATAAAAATATAAAAGAAAAAAGCACGTGCCGTGTTAAATAAATATGCAATAGTAACATATAAAGGTTACTCCAAAAAGCCTGTACAGCTTTAGCTTTAGCTTGAACAACTGTGCACGTTGCTCAAACAAAAAGCATCGCTTAAAAAAATTGTTATCTTACTCGAGGTCTCCTCGCACGTGCCACACCGCACCGCATCCAATCGACAATATTTCCATCGAACATTCAAACCGTGCGTTTGCATATCGCGAGCGATCCATCACCGTCTAAAATACACACAGTTGACTCGCTCTCCTTTGTTAAATTCTTTAAATAATTTTCTTTTGTAAATTTCTACGATGTTAAATTTTTGTTATTCCTAAATTGTATGGCGCTATATTTGGTTCAATTAGACCTTAGCGATAAATAAACCGGTTTCAATCGATCTCTCTCTCTCTCTTTCTCTGTTTGCCTCTCTCGTATTTGCAGTAGTGGCTCTCGGCAACCTGAAGCACGCGCCAGCGTCGTCTAGGATTTTTTCTCGTTTCCCCGATTCCATCGCCGCACGAAATTAATGAGCAATCGCGCCGGAGGCGGAGGTAGACAAGATAAACAGGCGGCTCCTGGGCAGCGCCGAATCCTCGGACCGTCCTTCGGGTGACGCGGCGAGACGAGGATCCACTCTACACTCGCGCTCGGGGCCCCGACACGTGTTTATTTTCTCGGGAACGAGCCGCCGCCTCCCCGGACCACACGCGAACCCACCTCCTTCTCGTCTTCCGTTTCTTTTTTTTTCCCTCCCTCCACCTCGGGATCCAGCCCGGTTTCTTTGCTCGGCCCCGCTCTCGAGAGAAGAGGTTATTGTGCGCGTAATTGTACGCAGAGATAACATTAACGCAGTCAAGTACCAGCCGCCTGGCCGCCTATCGCATTCCTTGACGTAACTCCGCGCGGTGATATACCGGTATTTTTCTTTTTAAGAGACTTTTTTTCGGAAGAGTACGTATGGATACGATAATACATACCGGCTCGATTATTCGTTAAGGAGGTGATCGAGTAATTAGGAAATCAAATCAGCGAAGGTGTACTAAAACTCGTTTCGTTCTGTGGACTCCGTTTATACTTTTGATTCTGAGGGAACGTTTCGAAATAATTGTAACGTCGCTTACAAATGTTTATGTTCTTGAGATGTTATAGACTAAACGATGTAACTAAAGTTACAAGACTATCGTACTTCTTTTACTACTAGCGGCACGGTCTCTTTTTAAACGTTCCATCAGAATCAAATGTAATTCGAGTGTCCACAAATTCTTGTGGAACTTTTTTTAAAAATGGCAACACCGCAAGTATAACGGTAGTTTCGTATATTTGCAAGCGAAGTTGGGATTTTTTGAAAACGATCCTCAAGAAGCCTGTGACACTGAATTAACACAAATGCATAGTAATATTGCGTTAATACATGCACAGTTATTCGTGCATTTAGCTACGATTGATTCGCGTAGTACGATTTGAAAAAAATAGCAACATCACATGTTAATTGTTTTGTAATAGTTTAATAAAATTGATCTTCCTGTGATAAAATTGTAGTAACAAAAATAAACTAATACGTGCATCTTATTTGGCATCTCTATCACCTCTTCAAAATATAATTAAGCGTATTTTCCAACCATATCTTCCAAACCCCTAAATTCTCAAAAGATCTGTTTGTTAATTCACGACCTGATCAAGCTTTTTACAAGTGATCAATTTATCACAGTTAAAAAAGTGGATGTAAGACTTTACACGATTCTTCCAGTAGTTTAATTGACTCAAACTGTATGCATTTCATTAAAGCTTATCGCTTTCTTAATACCTCGAGTATTTTAACGACCATAGCTATGCGTCAAATAGGTCTTAACCCACAGGAGCCAAAGTATGCCGATAGAAAAAAAAAGTCAGTTATCATAACGGAAAGTGGCCGTAGTTCAGATTTATTCCCGGCTTGTCCGTTTTTATCGAGCGCTTTCTCCGCGCCTGGTAGCCCTTGGGGGAAAGCAATAACACCTACCGGCCGTTTTACGGGGATCCCCGTGCCCACGAACCGGCGACAATGGCCACCGTCGATGTATTTAGGAAGTCGAGCGAGCGCATAACTCTAGACGCACCTTCACGATCGCCGGCGCGGAGGGGGGGGGGGACTCGGGAGGAAAGTAGATAGAAGGAGAGCACGTTAATGTCCGAGCGGAGCCAGGGTCATGTCGAGTGGGCGTCGGCAAGACAAGGTGCGTGCGCACGAGGAAGGGACCACCCGTGCTTATGCGCCGTCCCCTTATCGAAGCCTATCTCCCGGCTCTTTCATCCGAGAGCGGCTATCCCCCGCTCTCTTTCTATCCTTTTTCTAGCCTTTTTCTCGCGCCCTTTCTACTTGCCCCACCCCCATTGTCTTGCGACTATCGCAACGAGACCTTTTTCCACCTCAAGTTTCGTGTACGGAAAATTCGCTCGTGAATTATTTGCGCTGGTCGAAGACGAGTTGCGAGAGTTGCGTCGAAGAAAAATAAGCTTGACTTGACTAGATTGTAGTGGAGTATTCGTTGATACTAAAGCTATGAATTTCATGTTTGAAGGCTAGTTACAATCATGTGAAAATCTTTTTATGATTGTGATCAAATGTCTATTTCTTCTTGATACGCGATAACAATTCTCTTCTGCTGTATTAATATATACTTTTAATTAGTAACTTGTAACTCTACAGTAGCAGACATTTGTGTCTAAAAACCGAGAATCCATCAAGTGCATAGTGAAAAGACGATAAAATCAGTTAAATTAATAATTCGCAGTACAATTTGATGATGGCATTACGCTTTTCCATTGAATTATAGAAGCTTCTTATTCGAAAAGACTTAGATTAGACCTCGGAAATTTCTATTTGTGATACACACGTTTATCTAAATGGACAAGCATCGTAGCCACTTGATCAGACAGTTTAAAATTAGCACCAAGACAATTAGACACTTAGCTGATTGTCTAAGCTTTCCACAGGTTCATTCTTTATCTGTTCTATATGTAAGACACTCTCCCTCGACCTGTTGTACCGATATCTTGTTTTTCTCATCGCGTAGTCTTCGTCTCGCTCTCGCCTTACAAAAGATATCCGCCGCGATATCATAATAGACTACAAAGTACCAAACTGCTGATAGAATTTCTGACGAGGAAATAAAGATTAAAATAGCACACGCTATAATATACTATAACCACCTGTTACATCAACCATGAAAAAAAGGTTTACTGTGTCCATCCAACGATTTGAAAAGTCAACCATCATCAAGCGATCCAATTTCTGCGAAAAAATATAACAGAACGAGAGGAAGCCAAAATTGAAATAACATCCCAACCATATTGTTTCATCATCGCAAAAAAAAAATGAAAAAAAAAAAGAGAGAGACACTACCTTTCTACAAACATAGTAGTTCGCAAAATCAGCATTTCAATTTCCTGGCGTTTCTGCAGATTCATTCGATTTGAGTCTGAATTTCAAGAGCCCGCGATTAACAATAAAAAAGAAAAAAAAATAAATAATCGTCGCCGGTAAAACAAACGAATCAAGAGGCCGAGAAGAGGAGCGCGTAGTTATGCGCGGGCACGGCTGCGCTCTCCAGGCGATTACCGTTCGCGCGTCGCCGACGGCGGAGGCCGAGGTGTACCTACAGCACCCAAGTCGCGGCCGTTCAATGGAGCGCGCGGTCATTCAGCCAGTCGAGCGGAGCTGGCCGTGCACCTGGCCGCACAGGCGCGGGGGATACATATGGAGGAGAGGTGAGCTCGGCCTTTTTACACACTTTATATACTCGGGATGTGTGCGCGCGGAGCCTTGCTCGCGGCGCGAAACTCGGCGGAAGCTGTAATTTGCGACGGATTTCTTTCGCGGATCGGGATCCCTTGCAAATTGTTACGTGGAAGCTGCGGGGGATCTTCTTTTTTTCGTCGGCTGGATGCCGGTATCTTGTGTGCTTATCAATTTCGATGTACTCATTTCAGTGATTGTTGAGCTTGGAGTGAGGTGTTATGGTGATGCGATGATCAAGTGCAGGGGTGAATTTATCGATGCTGCTGCGAAACTTTTTTTTGTCGACGGTGATGATTATCGAGGGCTCATTCGGTATGCAAGTTCTATTGTTTCTTTTTATGGAATTACTATAGGTTTTTAATAAGAAGATTCGGTTAGGGGGATTAGTCGTCCAATTTTTCTTTATTTTCTTATTGGTTTAGGTTTAAATTTTACGAAAGATTTGCGATGCATAAAGTTGCACTTTGAAACAATAGTTAACGATTGATTAAATAAGAAGAACAAGATTTTGTACACTCATCATTCGGATAGTATTTGTAAAAAAAATTTCCTAGAAAAATTTAGGAAAGTTATAACCAGGAGTATCTATGAACAAATAGATGAATGTTACATACTTAACGTATAACCCTTTTTTTATAATTTCCAGTGTACATAAATAAAAAAAAAAAAACAAAACAAGATTGTAAAATGAGAATTTAAATTCACATCACACGTGTATTTCAGATTTCATCACTTTTAAAATACGAGTAGCATATTTGTTCATTAAATAATGCAACATTGCATTACGTACACGCATCTTTCAACTTTTATTTAACATTCACCGCATGAATGATAAAAATCACCGAAATAAATTCCACTGATAAATATAAACCAGGCACCGAGAGTCCAGCATCAAATGTTTCCCCGCTAAATGAATATCATTAAACGAATCCGGCGTAATATCATCCGCGCAATAAACATCCCGTCCGCTCCCCCGCATAAAAAGCTCCGACGCACAAACGCGCCCGTTATCGAACATTCATCATTCTCGCGAAATTCATAATGTCGTTGATTCCGGCTAAATTTCACGAAGCGAACGCTCGCCGATAAAAAAATCCAATTCCTCGTAATAATGAAATATAAACATCCATCCAGCTGAAAAAACGCCTCGGCCTCGTAAACACGATCAGGCTCCTCGATACCAAAAGGGCGTCCCGTGCGAAGTGCACTCGTACCCTCCTGTGCATCGCTCGCTCTTTTTTTTTTTTTTTTTTTTTTTGTAGAGAGAGGAAAAAAAAGGCGAGAGCCAAATGCGGGCTCCACGGCTTTTCATGTTTTTTCGAATCGTCCCGGGGCTTTCAAACTTTTAGTACTCTTCGCGCGGTCAACGGGAGGAAGGGGGTATGAAGGGTCATTTTATCGCAGCGCCGTTGTCTGCCCATTGAGTTTCGATGGAGGAGGAGGGGGGCAGGTGAGAGAGAGAGACGGGTGATAAGGTAAACGCGGCGAGCTCGTAGGACGAATCGATAATTGAACGGCGGCATTTTAACGGCTGCTCCACGGGGATAATCGAGCCGGTACTTTTGCTGATTTTCCATTCGGATGTATCGCTTTGCCTTTGAGCTCGATAAATTGCATAATGGTCGGGCTTGTGCATTGATAGAGAATGAAGAACGTCATCGAGGAAATATATTTTTTTTTTTTATTTCGTTGGTCGTTTGTCACTCTCGCGTTTTTCTTTGATGTTACGCCATTTCCAGGAATTAATCGACTGATGGAATTATTGTAATTATGTACACTGAGTGTAATTGAGAGAATCAGTGAAGAGACGCTTTTTTTTTTTGCTGTAAAATTGAATGTTAATTTTTTACTTTTTATTTCATCACGTAACTGTGAAATTTGAATTATTTTTTCATTATAGAAATTAGATAGATAATTGTACCTTTCGTTAGATTTAATGACTTGCACTGTGTGACAAAAGTACTGAAATATACTTTATCAATAGAATACTTAAATGTATGAAGTGTTTAGTTTTTTTTTTAATAAATATAATTAATTTTTTTAAAGTAATAATTATAATACCTAATAATTAAAAATAATCATATTGTAAGATAAGCATAATAATAATAACAACAACTACTTGTTATTGAGTAATTGTACTGGTTATTGCATTAGTTCTATAAGAATTAGTAAAAAAGAATTAGTAAAATTAATTAAAAAAATGTTTACGTAAAATTTTTTTAAATCAAGAAAGAAACAATTATCCTCTAATAAAAATTACTAAGTTTATCCTGACGACATTAAATTAGTATCTTGATAAACACGGTAATTTTGCACTTAATGTTTCTCCGACAATTATTTTACAACTTGCACATAAAAGCAAATAAAGCTCGCGTACTTTTTCACAGAATCCTTATTAAATTATTCCGAATAAAACTGTCCACTATTATAACCACATCGAAAAACTCCGAATATCCTTGGCGAACAGTCTTTGAAAACGAATATAAACTCTTACAGGTCCGGCATCCTGCGCGCGGCAAGATTTTCCAGAACTATTATACCGCTTTTTTCGCAACAAAAAAAGTAAACGGAGGAGAGAGAAAAGGCGTGGGGGGCGTTACAACGACGCTGAAACATCCAGCGGTATTAAAAACATCCATTCTCCAAGTTGGTTACCGTCTGGAGCTCGGCCGAGGAGGAAAAAGTAACGCATTTACAAGAGTCTTTATAAAAGTTACGCGTCCCTTTAAATTGCGCCGTAAACTTGCGTGCGAGTGCGAGCCTCCCTTATTCTCCGCCTCTCCCGGGGGACGCCGCATTTTTTTTTCACCTCCGGGGCGCAGAGGGTGCACACCTCCCACCCGACCGACTTCCGGACTTTGTTTTCATTCCGTATGTCTAATGCGCGCCCGACGTATTTACGATGGTCACATGCCGAGATAATGAGGCGCCTGCGCGAACCGCGATTCGCGCGACGGAAAACTTTTTCGACGCTGTTGTTGGTCTCTGAGCTGTTTTTTTTTTCTATTCTCATTTTTTTTTTAAGAGTGAGGACGGTCTATAGGTGTACTTTAAACTGTCTAAGTTCGGAACACAATCTTTCTCGACTTTTTATTTGATCATCTCGATGATGTAGCGTTGGAAGTTTCGACGTTGTTTTATCGTTGCATGAATTTCTTGGATGGTTCTTTCGTACATTCTGTAAATATATAAGTGCTCACGGACATAACTTCGTTGATTTTAGTAAAGAATTTAAAGCTTCTATTTTAAAAACGTAATCAAGGAAATTAAAAGACTGTTTGAAAAGAATGTTGTAAAAAATAAAAAAAAAAAACTTTCGTATGATAGTCCTGCCAATACTCCTGAAGTCTAAATTCGACTCACAAAAATAATGCATAAAAACAAAGAGTAGTACTAACTAAATAACTTCTTCATTGTAATTATCATATGTAATTCAAGACCGAAATTTTATCAAAATCTGAATGTTAATTCTCAATACAAATGTTCCTACCAGTTCTAAATTTTAACAAAAGAATAGAAATTTTAACTAAAAGCCCACCCAAGAAAAAGAAGAAATGTGTAAACTCCATTATAAAATCTGGAAAAAGCACTTGAACGTAGTCCATCGTATTCCGATCAATCCACGGCAGTCCCATCCTTCAAAAAATCTAAAAATCAAATTCACTCCCCCGCATCTACGAGCGGATTCGTCCGCTATTAATCTCGCTAAAATAACTAACTCCGCGGCAAGTCAGGACGATCGATCTTCCGATCGTGACAACGTGAGGAGGTACGGTAGGTTGGGCGGGCGACGTTTGCGCGGCGGAAAATTGACGAAAATATTTGCGGAGAGTTCGGCGAAAAAAGAAAAGGGCACCGAGTCCGCGGGTCTCAATATCGATAATGGACAAGCGAAGTTGTCGAGGAACCCCCGCGTAAATCACCGGCGGCGCGGGTCCCGGACTCTGTGTTTGCGGGAACCCCGGGAGATGGATGAATGGACCGTCGCGCATTTTGTCATGGAGATGACTCGATTTGACGTTAAGGAGAATGGAACGAGGAGGGACGGATGTGAGTTTTGCCTCTCTTTTTCACCCGGAGTGAGCTGCTTTTTTTTCCTCTTCTTGCTTTTTTTTTTTTTATCTCTTCCTACGGTCCCTTGGATGGGTGGACGTAGGAGCAAAGGTCCTTCCACGGGTGTACCGGCCACTACAGATGTCACTTCGTATTCGAGAAATTTTTCTCGTTATTGTGCGCCGACGGCGACGGCGCGTCCCCGAGGCATGACTGAATACTCATGAAGAAAGAAATGTATGAAAAACTGATACAATGAGCTACTTTTTCTCGAGCTTATCAAATTCGATTTTATCCTAAAGTTTTGATTAAACTGCTGGGTAACTTATGCTAATGTTCTTCGCAGGAAACTTTTGTATTTTATTTACTTCAAAATTCAATGTCTTTATTTAAAAACGTTTTACAAAATTTTTTCTTTTTTTTTTCAGGAATTTTAGTAAATAAATTGTTTCAAGCATATTTCCCTGAACAATTAGAACAACAGACATTCTAGAAGATAAAAGGATGTTATATTTGAAAATAATGAAATATTGATTAAATTATTATTATTATTTTGTTAGTCAATTTCAATGAATAAGGTAACATGAGAAATAACGAAAATGAGCTTCGGACTTTGACAGCTGTTGATTGAAGTTGATTGTTTTACAGTCTTTTCAACACAGAAATTTAAATTACGGCTGTGTAACGTATGCTACAGTGTATTACGAAAATTGAAAAAAATTTAATTTTGTTTTAACTTTTCAATCATGTCAGTTAGACTGGAATATTGCTTCAGAAATGATATATTTTCCATTCCTTCATACACTTAATTGCCATGAACAATTTCTCTCAAATTTAGTGCAACTTTTAAAAAAAGCTCATCTCCTTAAATTGAACCGCAAAAATAATAATAATAATAACATAACAAATTTATTATCCATAAAAAAAATTGGTATAATAAATTTCCTCTGAGAACATTCAGTATAAAATCCGTACCACTTTAAATAAAATTGATCTTCTCTCAAATCTTAGTGTGCAAATTGAAGACAATTTTGTAACTTTAAGAATAATGTTCAACCTTTTCTTCAAAATCCTTAATCACACTGAACAAAACAAACTGTATACCCGTACAAATCACAGTTAAACCCAAACAAGTAAAATGCTGATGTAAAATATAATTTTTTCACCCGCCGGATGAATGAAACTCCCATAAAGAAAACAATAAACCTTAGTATCGCGTGATAAAGCGTTAATTCCGCTTACACCGTGGAAGGTTGAAAAGGCACATCGCACCGCCTTCCTCTTTAAGATCCCGAAATTCCGCTTGATGGCTCGACTATGAAATTCCCAAGCGCCGTGCGGGTGTAGTGCTTTGCGCGACAATTAGAGCCAACGGGAATCGCACTAAAATTCCGGGTATATGCTTGTAACGTGGCCAGCCTATTAAGACAGCAGCGGCGCACAGGAGCGGCGACAATGGGCCCCCGCCGGGGTCGGTAGGAGATACCTGCACAACAGCCACCACCGGTCCCCGAGGGGGTTCGGGGGGAGGGTGGCGAAGGCGACGAGCTTCGACGACCACCAGTCAAATATTCATAATGGGGCGGACGCGCGCGCCGCGGGGCGCAAGTATAAAGGAGGGGCGCTTCCTCGGGGCTCTCGCCTTTTTCTTCGGAGGTGCGCGGGTCCAGCGGATGGCTCCTTCTTCGACGAATGGAGTGTTATGAGGATAAATATTGTCTTTACGGGAGGACATTAGGAGGCTGAAGTGGACCGCTCCGAGGAATGATGATTTTCACGCGTGATTGATGGCTCGGGAATTATTTTGACACTGTTCTTTAACGTTTTGCCGGGAAACGAGACTTTTTCTTCTTCTTCTCCTCTCGGCGCTGTTTGAGGAATACGCGTGGAGTGCTTGTTTGCTTTTGGATGGTATGATATTTTTCGGCGCATCTGTCGTGCGTCAATATTTAGTTTATGGATTTGCGGTAAATTTTGTTTTTAGACTGCTTCAAGATGCCGATTAGTGTAATCGCTCCTCGAAGGTTAGCAGTACACTGTACTTATAAGATCGTTTATTTTAAGAAAAAATTTTAGCAAGGAGAAATCTATACTTTATTTACTATTTAAATGTTGTAGGATAAAAGAGTCTTCTCTAAAAAAATTGTAGCAGGATATTGTCAAGCACATTTTAAAACGCAATTTCACTTGCGCGGGGACACTATCTGGTTAAATGGCGCTAAATTCAAAAATCTAACCTCAGAACGAATAAAAAACAGTTCAAAATTTCAATTCTTTCGAGACTTAACTATTACACACTACACTGAGAAAAATGTTTTGTAAAAATTACAATAATTTATAGTAGCGATGGGACATACTCAAGCTAAGCCAGAAA
>JAWWEN010033868.1:0-14709 GCA_035582955.1 Sycophila texana | reverse complement strand
CAAGAAAACCTTGAAAAATGCAATTTGTTTATATTTTTCAAGGTTTTCTCGATGATATATTGTTATAATAACTTGAATTGATTATTTTTATTTACTTTTATTAATTGTTATAAGTAAATTAGTTGTATTTTCGTCTACTATTTTATGACGCGAAATTTGAACTTTTAATTGGCTTTCAGGCCTCGTTAAATGTCTAATCTTTTAAAAATGCATTTCCGCATGCATTTCCGTATTTAAGGATGTATTTCTATATTTCTGCATGCATTTCTTTGTATTCCTTTCCATCCATATCCATAATCTAAAAATAATAGGCGAAATATCGGTTTTATTATCCTCTAATCTCGATCTCGAATTTCGAACTCGATGTTGATTTTCGAGAAAAAAAATTGAATGTCGAGAGAACCTACTAAAAAAATACCTACTCAATCCTCTCAGTAACAGAATCTTACATACGCATTTCTGCATTTCTATATACAAACTTCTATACTCCTGCAGATTTTAAACAATATTTTAATAAATTACAACTGGATTAGAAAAATCTTCGTCTATAAAAAGCAATTTTTAATTTACGCAAGAATTCCGCGCGTATAAGCCTAATAGCCAATTATTCTTCCCGTTAAAACCATCACTGGCAAAAATCAGCGAAGCGGAAAAAGCTCAGGCTAAACACTCGGTCGAAAGCTAATGAAAACGCCGGCTTTTCAACCCTGGCGCTCTCCCCCCATTTGCACATTAACGCGCATATCCCGCGGCGTAAAAAGACATCTTCGCGAGACAAAAGCTTCCGCCTCAAAGCCTCCCACTTTCTCCGCGTTCACCTTAGAAGAAGAATAAAAAAAAAAGAGGAAATGTAAAAAAAAAGGAACGAATATAGAGAAGACTGAAGAGGCAAGAATCACGAGACAAGTGCCGGGGGTAGTTAATGTGCGATTTCTTCGCACGTCGAACGAAGTTATACGCGAAGGGATCCTCGACTCGCGCTCTGCTTGTTTTGCGTAACTTTCCTCGTTACGCCTCTCGCACGCCCCGCATGTACTGCCCCGGGCGCTGTCTTCTCAGACTACGTACACGGCGGGGTACCCCCATCTTGCCCCGCCGTCCCTTTTTCTGCTCGCGTCTATATACATGTATACGTAAGCGCGACGAAATTTATCGTCAGATTTTATTACGGTGGGAAATATGCTCGTGAACTTCGCCTTTTACCTCTCCTCGGGTGTGCCTCGAATTGTTGAGGAAATTGCTGGATTTTCGAGGCGCGGTGTCAAATTGAGTTTTATTTGCCTCTCCGACGGCGATTGTTGGCTATACTCTCATTTTTTGGGTAATTTAACTCTAGTGATGAGAAGAAACAGTGAGGACTTGTGATTTCATTTTTATCTTAATATAAAAAGTCACGTATATTAAATTGTAGAATGACTCATATTCTTTGTTTTTGTTTAATAAGGTTACGATGTTATCTCCATGACAGGTAAAGCTTTAGTCTTTTTCATAAGGAATTTGAAAAGTAGAATAATATACAATTAAATTATTACCACGTAAATTGTAATTTTTTAAGTGTCTCTTATTCATTTGTTCAATAATTAATCAAGATTAAATTCCACAACTTTTCTTAATTATTTCACAATCACTTACGCTTCAAAATATCCTTTCCCCTCGATCAAACAACACGTAAACAGGTGATCAAAGGAAAAAAAAATAACACCGCATACGATACTCAAAAAAAGACAAAAAAAAAGAAATGGAGTCCTAAATTAGTAGGTTGAAACGAAGCGTCAAGTAAAAAGGATGAAGAAAAGGATTTCGGGCAAAGCCAAGGGCCACGCCCGCGAGGCATCCCCGAGGGGTGCCGGGCAATTCGTCGAACTTCCGTCGAAGTATCGACTCCACGTAGTAGACATTCGTTTTCGGCCGCGTCGCCTCCATATACACACTGACACAGTGAGTTTAGCCCTGCCACAACGAGCTGCCGGCGCGCGTTAGCCAAGTATCTTCTGAAGGGTTTTTTTTTCTTTGCGTAGAGCGACACGACGGAAGGTAACAAGAACTCGGGAATTTTGCACGGCGGGTGTGTTTATCGAGTGCCGAGGTGTCAAAGCGATACTGTCATCGATCACTCGTTAAGTATTTTTATGGTGTCAGAATACTTTGGAGGTGGTTAGGTCCTGTCGTACCTTCTTAAGAATTTTATGTTTCAGATTTTATTTTAAGAGAAATTTTTGAATACATTTTTAATATTTAATATTGAAGTGTCATATTTATTTAAAAATCCTCTATATGTATAAAAATAAAAAAACAGTGTCAGGATGCTGTGAAACTTTGTAAGAATAAATTTTGATTAATTAAAGATATTAAATTCCCACTATTCGATTTGATGCGATGTAAAGAAGTTGTTGTTGGTTCAATTTTATTTGTAGATCATTGAAATATAATCATTAAGTTTTTAAATTTTTTAATTATTCTAAATCCTTCGCTTACGTTGCTGTTATAATATTGTATAAAAAAGGGTTACATCACCTGTTGAATGAATTAACTAATTAAATAAAAATCATTTTAATTTAATTAAAAACGTGGTTGAACTTTATTTGCTTTTCTGCATTTTTGCATGCATTTCATCAGTGCAGCATGCATTTAATAATTTAATTACGATTATGCGTTTGAATTTTATTTAATTTATAAATGTTTAATCCGATTTGTTCCCTTCTACAAATGTATGCAAAATAAACTCGACATTGCCATTTATTAAAGGTAAAGGGGCTTAAGGATCGTGGCACACTGAAATCGATTCGTTCGCACGCTCGCTCCCACGAAGCCGCAAGGTTACAATTGTCGAGGCAGGAGGACAAATAGCGGAGGGTGTCTATAGGTTCTCGCTCGTTAGAGAATTGAGCCGAGATAAGTTGCCGAGCGGCAGAAATCAATCCAGCCGCTCAATCGAGTACGGGAAGGATTTTCGTCGGGACGTGGAAAAATTCCGTCCTCGTCCCTCGACTTCGACGACCTACAGCCTGTACTATATATATGTGTTGGTGCGCAATCAGTCGCGGATTGGCGCGCGTAATCTCGCCGCAAAAGGCAGATGCGGGCTCGTTACTGTCGACGGTTTCTGCTTAAATTTCTTCCCTTATCCTTTCCTTTTTTGCGTTAACTAATGGTTAAGCGACGCTCTGAATGAGGGATTTGGCCTTTATTTTTTCAAGAAGTAATAGAGGTGGGAATTATATTACGCTATTTTATGGTGTGTCCTCGGGGTACGGTAAATATTTGAGATATAAGCGGAAATTTTTATATGTGATGTGTTTAATGATGTACACGTGAAAGGCATACGTCAATGTATATAGCACAACAGTATTTTTTTATTAGATTAGAAGTTTTACAGAAAGAAAAATTACAGAACATTTAAAACTAAAGTGCAGAAATAATCCTAGCATAAAAAAGTCTTGACTTCAACTTGTTTAGTACTAGTTAGTAAAGTTATTGTTGATTATCTTTTAAATGTAACTGAGATAAAAGCAATTTAAAAGTCCGGTAAAAGTCACATTAATGGCTATCAATTATTTGGGCTTTTTGTACAAAGAGAACGTTAAACTACACTTATACTTTTAAAGTAGAAATTTTGACTATATTTATAGTAAGGAATGTACAATTTAAATTTAAATTTAAAAACTAATGAATGAGCTTTAACATACAAATAAATGTATTATAATTCAACCCGCGATTGCGGAGTATACAAATATTAAAAAAAAAATTATTTTATATTTTATTCCTTTTCTGCTTTTAAAAAATTTTTCAATATTGCACTATTAAAATCTAGTGAAAATATTACCTAACAGTCAATGCTGTAAGAACCGTAAATTTATTTTACATAACTGCAGATTTATTTTTACAAAAATTACGAGATAAAAACTTTTTAAAAATATTACATAATACGGGTGATCAATATATTAAAAAACTCAAGTTGAAACTATTAAACACTAGTCATAATTAAGCACCCCATGAAATAAAATTAATATTCAAGTAGTAAAACAGCCATCAGGCTAAAAATAATTCCTCGGTAACGAAAGCACCTAAGTTCTCACAGCCCGTCACTTCTAATAAATTCATCACTCGGACAGTAAGCTCACGCGCATCATCGTCCATTAACCCTTCCCTCTCTTATCTTTTGTCCGTGCGAGCTTGGAATCAAAGCGTCTCGAGCTATCGCACGACCGGCGGAGGTTAAAATTCCGCGCGGAGCATTCGACCGGGCAATTTCGGTCCTCCCGCTTTCCCCACCCCCCTCCCGCCGGTCGTCATTATATCCCGCGAATGTAAATGACAAAATGATTTGCCGTGGCGGTAAATTGAAACGCGAGCGCGGCGAGAGGGAAACGGACCGCGGCGCCGCCCGTTATTATTGCGAAATAATGCGGCGCGCGCGGCTGCCGGCGATATAGGGCTATATCGGCCCCCGTGACGCGGAAATTACGGCGTTATGTCGCCGGCATCCGCAAGCCCCGATGAATCATTAGCGCGGTAAGCGGCCGAGGATATTGACGCGCGCGACAATCGCCGCTTCCGCGACCTCGCCGCCGATCCTTCTTCCCACGCCTCTTTTGTCACGGCTTATATGGCCCGGCTTAATGCCTTCGGCTTTTTAATTTTAGGAGGCGGCATTACTTTTTATACACTTTCGGCCGTTAAATTTTAACGATTATTCGAGATGTCTGTAGATATTAGTTGATATAGGCTATAGTCATTTATGTCTATAGTTCAGTTACTAATTCAATTACTGTTTTACTGAAAAATATAGCTATAAAGTAGGAAATAATTATTAATAATTATTCATACAGTGCAATCCATTTATTTTATTGGCACGGAACTATTGCGAAAAAATCGATTAATTTTTAGGTGGATTTTCAAATTTTCTAGCTTGCAGCGCATTTTTTTTAATTCTTATGGAGGATAAGACACTGTATAATCAAATTATAATCAATTTATGTCTATAGTTCAGTTACTAATTCAATTACTGTTTTCTGAAAAATATATCTATAAAGTAGAGAATAATTATTAATAATTAATCATAGAATGCAATCCATTTATTTTATTGGCACGGAACTATTGCGAAAAAATCGATTAATTTTTAGGTGAATTTTCAAATTTTCTAGTTTGCAGCGCATTTTTTTTAATTCTTACGGAGACACTGTATAATCAAATTACAATCAATTTCCTCTTCTTAAAATAACGTAGTCTTTACCAATAGCCAAAGTTTAAAATTTATACAGCAAATTGAAGTGAAATTTGAAAGTTCCACGTGGACTTTCCAAGTGGAAATTGTGGTGGTGATTTTTTTAAACAATTGAATTATTTTCAATGACTCGGAAAACCTTTAAACTTGTTGCTTCATTAAAAGTATTTTTATCAATCGCTACCTTATCTTTATTAATAATGTACGAATAAATTCTCTTTGAGATGCTGCTATTTGGTTTTTAAGTGCGATTTTAGTTCTAAATGTCATTAGCTTTTGAAATTAGACGAATGAGAAAAAAATAGATATAGTATGTCTCAGCTATTCCGTTTTAAATTTCCAATAGGGCAATTAGAATTTAGAAAGTCATTTAGACAATGATAATAAAACTGATGGGGTCAGTGCTGTTTTAAACAGTCAATAAAACAAAAATAAGTCCAAGTGTACACCCACATGATCCGTTGGTTTCAATAACAATAAAGTGAATTCATCACTTGTTCGATAGTAGGTCAGTGTGTGCACTTAATAAATGAAATAGTACTATAAATGAAAGTTCCTCAATGCACCCAAGCTGTCTCTTCTCTAAAAATATTAAATTTTTCAATTTCCCGCCAGCACATTGATAAATCGCCCGAAGGAAATTTAATTTAAAATATGTACTCACCGGTAGGAATGCGTTTAAAGTAAAGCGATGAAACGTTCTTCAATACACTCTAAAAATGCCGTGCAATCTAGAAAGCGACGTTTCTGGAACGGATTCAATGGAATCGGGAGCGCGCGGCAGGCGGGGGAGCAGCGCATAAGGGGACCCGGCTGAAAACGTCATCGGCCGGGCGTATATATATATAAGACTTGGGCCGGTAAAAATTCGCCGGCGACTTTACGCGCGGCAATAACTTAAAGCGCTCATTTTTCGCCCGCCAAAGAACAATGGAGGCCGAAGGAAAAGCCGTCACGCCGTGCCGTTTCCCATTTATTCTCGCGTTTTACTCTCCGCCGGCATTAATAAAATAGACTACGGCGAAGAAAGGAGAGAAGACAGCTGCACCACATCGGCCTGACCCATTTTACGGCGCTCATTGAAGAGTCCTCCGGTATGCGACGCGGCAAGACTCCGCTGATCGCGGTGCGCACGGCGAAGGCTAATTAACCTAATGATCATCTGTTTGCCCAGTACATCGTCGTTCCTTTATTTCCCGACGGATGAGGCACTCGCTTTTTTGGTGAAACCGTTCACCAGCCATTCACGATTTTCGCAAGGAGTGCCCGCAAGCTTTACAGCGACTGGTTATATTGACAATTACTCGTCATATGAGATTTAAATCTCCCGCCCTAAAGAGCTTTCTTCATTTCCCGACGGATGAAGCACTCGCTTTTTTGGTGAAAACATTCACCAGCCATTCACGATTTTCGCAAGGAGTGCCCGCAAGCTTTACAGCGGCTGGTTATATTGACAATTACTCGTCATATGAGATTTAAATTTCCCGCCCTAAAGAGCTTTCTTCATTTCCCGACGGACGAGGCACTCGTTTTTCTGGTGAAAATGTTCACCAGCCATTCACGATTTTCGCAAGGAGTGCCCGCAAGCTTTACAGCGGCTGGTTATATTGACAATTACTCGTCATATGAGATTTAAATTTCCCGCCCTAAAGAGCTTTCTTCATTTCCCGACGGACGAGGCATTCGTTTTTCTATGGTGAAAACGTTCACCAACCATTCACGATTTTCGCAAGGAGTGCCCGCAAGCTTTACAGCGGCTGGTTATTGACAATTACTCGTCATATGAGATTTAAATTTGCCGCCCTAAAGAGCTTTCTTCATTTCCCGACGGACGAGGCACTCGTTTTTTTGGTGAAAACATTCACCAGCCATTCACGATTTTCGCAAGGAGTGTCCGCAAGCTTTACAGCGGCTGGTTATATTGACAATTACTCGTCATATGAGATTTAAATTTCCCGCCCTAAAGAGCTTTCTTCATTTCCCGACGGATGAAGCACTAGCTTTTTTGGTGAAAACGTTCAACAGCCATTCACGATTTTCGCAAGGAGTGCCCGCAAGCTTTCCAGCGAAAATTACTCGTCATAAGAGATTTAAATTTCCCGCCCTAAAGAGCTTTCGCTTCTTCTACGACATGAAACCACTGCTAACTTTCTACACTACAGTTTTCCACATTTTTCAAGTATAGAAAGTATAATTATTACACTAGACGTTGAGCATCCATCAGCCAGTAATCGCTTAAACATGTACAGCATCCTCCGAGTTGCTTTATTCTTTACCAGGTTGGTTAATTTTTCGTTCTCCCCGGTTGTACCTCGTTCCACGCGTTACCGGTGCCGAGGCGACGAGTTCGTCCGACACCCCGGCCGCGTGTGCTCGCGCGAGCGATTGTAATTTATGGAGGCGACGCGTGAGTTTACGAGTTTCAGCGGCTGCAGGCTGAAATGTGCACCGCGAGCGAAATGCAAATGCACGAGAGTAAAGCGCGGACCGCGTATACCGCGGGGTATTCTTAATGAGGTCAGAAGTACCGCTTTATTGACTGGAAATTCATTGCGAAATTTAATGCCGGACCGCCGTGCGTCGGCCGTTTTGATATACACTAATAAATATTTTACGCGCGTTGTTATCAAAATGTTTCCCGATCGCTGGACTTTCCCATCGGCGGATAGTCGTGCGGACTGCAAATGGATAAAATGGATATAATGGAGTGTGCCCTGTTTAACGCGTTCAATTCTTTCTTTTTTATTGCGCTCCTGTAACGACTACCATTTAACGAATATCATGCGATTTTTTAAGCAAACGCGTTCGATTTTATAAGTTATGGATTTACGTTTGTTGCAGTTTAGCGTATTGTGAAATAGTTGAAGATTTTTACAGTTTTTCGTTACGAAAGCAAGCATTTTTGGAATGCCACGGAATATTAAGTCGGACTAAATGAGTTTATGAATTTATTAGTCATAATATGGTAGCGTGGATTTTTTAAGTGGAGGATATGTCGCTTTAGATTACTATAAACAGCTGCGATTGTGACAGACAGTTTCATATTATGCAAAACTATTTTTATTTAGATGTAGAACTATTTTATAATTAGATTTATGCATTAAAGTAACTTTATTAATTGGGCAGTTTATCATTAAAAAATTGTTGCATTTATATTTGAATACTATAGTTTATGGATGATTTTGCCACTGAAATATTGTTTTTTTGCGAAAATTAAAAACGAAATTGAATGAATGGTAGCCACTTCTAGATTAAAGAATTATTCCTTTCGCTAAATTACTGTTTTCTGCGAAACAAATATTATTTTTTTTAATGAATTAAAAAATTTTTAGGTAAAAGCAGTACTTCTATTTCTCAAACACAGTTTTCTGCGACAAACATAGTTTTTTTTTAACGAATTTAATGAATAAGAAACATTTCTTTCATAATGAGTTTTTTAATTCAAGAAAATACTTAATGAACTTTTTTGATGATCCTCCGTCAAAAGCTTTGTTTTGCATGTACTACTATTTCTAGCAGCTATTTTTTTTTTTTTTAAATTCAAAATTCCCCCAACAAACGTTTCCCCTTGAAATATCTCCTTTTATCCAATCAACAATTTTTCCAGCAGGTCGAATAAGCGATCCCACGAAATGCACGTGGAACGCAGAAAAGGTAGAAACAATTCAGAATTAATAAGTTTAAAAACGAAAACAAAACGAAGAAGAAGCATTCGTCCGCGATAATTACACGCTCAATGCAAGAAAGGACCTCAGTAGGACAGTCGTCAGCGGGGGCCAGAAAAAATCTCATTATGTAAATTGATAACAAAGGAAATGGCTGGCTGTCATATAACGAGATAAGTTCGAGAGTAGGCAAAGGCTGTTAAAAAGAAAGAAAACGAGGTTAAAGCACGAGCCGAGCGGAGATGAACGAGCCGGTGAGGAAGAAAAGGGGAGACGAAGGAGAAGCGAGAAGAGGCAAAGACGACGGAGGAAAGGAGCCTCGGAGAAGGAGCGCCGCGCCGTCGGGACGGGAACTTTATAAGGCCGACCGCATCGCGCTATGGGCTTGTCTTTTGTTTCTCCTTTTGCGCTTCCGCCTCGCGGCATAATAAGGCGAGCGTGATTGACCAATTACTACCAAGTCGTGCGCTATTAATAAGTCGAGTGCCCCGATAATTAGCCCGTAGGCTGCGCGCTCGATAAAAAAAAATCTACCACTGGAATCTCTCGTCTCTTTTCTCCTGTTTTATTCCCCCTCGCCTATATACCAGATTTTTTTTGTTTTTTTTTTCTTTAAAGCTTGTTTCACGGGTCACGTCTAATCTCCCCCGAGAATCGCGGCGCTCGAGATTTGTTTTTTCGCCCGCCTAATTATGCACCGCTGAAATCTCGCGGATTGACTTGTCTGCTGGGCGGCTCGCACAAGCGGGGCCTCGCTCGTTTGTTCAGCATTAGCATAGTAGATTCAGCTTTGAATCAATTAAAAACTTAGTCCGCTCGAGGGTCGCTGGTAATTATAACCTGTCTAATGTTGCGTGCACTCTGGGAATAGGGAAATGGGTATTGCGTGATGGAATTTTGGACTACATTCTTGATGAGATTGAGCAATGTAAATTGTTTTTTTCTTTTCACTTGTATATTCTTACCCGAATTTCTATTTAAAAAAAAATATACAAATCTCTGTAAAAAATAAATAAGTGAAATTTGAGTAAAATAAGTGAATAGTCACTTATTCCACGTGAAAAATCTTCCACTTGCTGCAATAAGTGAAAGATATTTAACGTGAAATAAGTGACTATTCACTTATTCTAGTCGAATTTCACTTATTCATTTTTAGAGGGAAAAAAATATTCTGTTTGTACAGAAAAGAATGATAGATGTGACACCAGGCAATCGAGTACGGAGTTCTACAAATTTTTATTTTAATTATTACACTGAGAAATAAGTATTGTAGAAATTTATTACTATCAGACTTGAAACGAGATCACAGACTACTGAACTATCAGATAAACATAATATCATACTCTGCTGCGGTCAAATTTTTTATAATAATTATATAGTATAGTTTCGGAAATAATTCTATGTACTGCGTATAGTAAAATTTACGGTATATTTATGGCAAATTTTATCTGAGTATATATGATACTTTTTATCTGAGAGTCCAGTCTGTGTTCATGTTCCTACATACAGACAATAATTTTCCAATTTTTTTTTTCAGTGTAGATTTAAAAAAAACGTTATTGAGCAAAGTATTTCAGTAGTTATTCTTTTATAAAAATAAAAATCTATGGTCATTGTACTACAGATTTTTTAAATAATTTTGTGATTAATTGAATAATAGTTGTCTTTTTTATGTATTATAGATTAATCGTGCACCTAAAATAACCTGTCCATCATTTAATCCAGTAAAAAGAAGAAATGTAGATAAGAAGAGGGACAAAGTGGCGGCTGTGAATTTGCATTGTTTGCCGTCATTATTAGCCCGATGCGAGAGTATCGATGATATGCAGCTCAGATCCGCATTGGATGCAGAAAGAAAGTCAATGACACTGTGGACGAACTTATAAACGCGGGGGAGGTCAGTCGGTCCCGCGCGCTTTTGTTGCCGGTGCACAGACGCAGGCTACCGGCGCTGCATGAATCTCGTAAAGTTCAAGTTTCAGGAGCTGGTACGTCAGTTTTTACGATGCTATCGCGAATTTAATGACCCGAGAGACGTAACTCTCAGAAATTCGATTATCCTTATCTTAGATATCTTATTTGCATGTCAATGATATGATTATAATTGTTGATTCTGCTTTGTACTGAACATTACATGAATTAATTTTGTTATTTATAAAATTATTTTATTAAATTATATAAGCTTCTGATGGGTTATTGAATTGTTGCTAAATTTAGCCCATTAAGTTAAAAAAGATCCCATAAACAATTGAAAAAGTTTATATATAATCTAAAAAAGCGATCAAATAGTTTTCAAATTTATAAATAAATTGCGCTATTGCCTCTTTAAATTTAATCCAGTGAAATCCCATTGAATTTCAGAGCAGTGACATATACTTTTGACGAAAAAACAGTGAAATTTGACTGGTTTTCAGTCAAAAGTATGTCACTGCTTTGAAATTCAGTGGGATTTCACTGGATTAAATTCAGAGGGTGCTTATTGTGTATGTGTCCCATGTTTTGCATACAATCGCATAATTTTGCTTTTTATACCATATTTTTCTTAATAAACGATGAAGTAGAGAATTAAACTAGCACAGTATAACTTCAGCAATGTAAAAAGTCCGGCAGAGTAAATAAGAAAAACTGAAATGGAGTTGAGAATTCGCGTGCAAAAGTGAAGGAAAAACTGAAGTGACTTTAGAACTGCTTGAGAGTAAATGCAAAAAAATAATAACAAAAATGAAGAAGCTCCGAGAGCGCCTCAAGAAGAGGGGAGATGAAGTACGCTCCATTGCAGAGGCCGCTGAACTCCACCTTCTTGCTCTCTCTCCACTTCTTACGTCGCCATTCATTCACGTGGCTCTTATGTCTCTCCATCTCTCTTCATGATGAAGGTAAGTTAAAAAGGTAAGGTGAGTTCGATGCGAGCGCGGCTTATCTTAATATTCTACTTCGTTGATCCCATTCAAGGGCCCCACTCTTCCTTCACTACTACGCTTATTCTCATTTCCATCAGCTAGAGGTTTATGTATTTGCTCGAGAAAATTGACAACGCGCCTGCAATCCTGGATTGCTTTCGCTTGGCACGTTCTCGTTTTGACTCTAGGATTAAAGTAGAGTTGAAAAGAAAAATTTATTGATGCGAATTCTCGTGGAAAGAAATGCAAAGCCCCCCTACTTTTTTGCATTATGAGATAATAAAATTGTATACTACGCTGAGAGAAAAATTTGGTAATTTTAAATAAATATTTACCTCAGTAGTATTTGTTAAATATTTCTTTGAATCAACTAAGTATAATTAGTACGATGAATTTAAATTCTCGTTGTACTCATTTACATCGTCCCCTAACCAATGATTAAGTATAATTACTTTTTTTGTAACTACTAAATTTAATTAGAAACAAATAAATTCATTTAGTTTTAAAGAAATATATAGTTGATTCAAAGAAATATTTAACAAAGTACTATTGAAATAAATATTAACTTAAAATTAACAAATTTTTTTTCAGTGTACAAATTTAAATTTGGCTATTTTTAAATTTCAATATTTTTAAATTTTTAATTTTTAACAACACTCACCATTTGATGTTGAGTACGAGACTTAATTGATAGATTCTAAGACATTCTCTTGCTTACCTGAAAAACAAAAACAGAAAATTTTATGAATATTAATTAATTTTATATAATTTCCACTTATAAATTACGAATAAATTTTTACTTCTTTGTAAATTTTATTCAGATCTAATATGAAGCTGTTGATAAAATGAATTTTAGATCAGTTCTGAAAAAGTGCCTCAGGAAAATTGCACTATTCACGACATTTTAACATAAAATAACCTTCAGAAGATTGCAAAACCAACTTCCAGAAAACAATACAAAACCCCTTGTAAGCCTGACATCTAGCAAGAAACGGATCGTTAACTTTAAATTTATTGTACTAAAATAAAATAAAAATTTACAATAATCATCAATCAAACTATTAAATATAAATAAAGCGCACGATTATCTAGAAGTATAATTATCATCGGTTTTTAATTTCATGCTCTCCTTTTTTCAAATATTTGCTCAGTTTTTTTATTGCCAGAATGTAGGTCATGCAGAGTGCTCTAAAAATTGTTTTCTCTAAACTAATTCTTAGCAAAAAATTTCTCAGGAAACAATTAACCGTAATCAATGCACCGACCCATCAGCAGAGTAAAGGGGATTTATTACTTGATCGAGCAAATAGCAAATCTCCTCTCGCCAAGTTTTTTTGTCACTCGGAAAAAAGGCGAGTCGAACAATAAACGAATATCACTACCGCCGTGGGGTCAACATTTACGTGTGGGTGAAAAAGTATACATACTAGGCGCCGATTCGATGTCAGCTGTGGCGCGTTTTCATTGAGCCGAACCCGCGTGGCCGATCGTTCGATTATCGGAGATCGTCGGATAGCTTTCGTTTTATTATTAAAAAAAAAGGAGATCGGCGGATTTGCAGTGATTGATTTTTTATCTCGATCCGATTGAATCCTTGTACTGGGTGGCTGTTAAAAATGGGACTCCGATTACTCGCGGCTATATACTCGTCGGGGATAATTATTTTCTGTTTTCTCAAGAAACTGCGAAAACTGGTTTCCTGACATTCATCACTTTTTAAGTATATACACATTAATTTCGCGATTTTTTGCAAATTCAATTACAACGCTTAACGCTTTTGAAAATGAGTTAATATCGCCATTTTTTTTCAATGAAAAAATGTGAATACCTTCTAAGTAATAAAGTGTAGCATGCGGATTTTTTTTTTGTATACATCAAATTGCATAATCGATCTGCAGAGGCTTGCGCTGATTACAAGATAAGAATAAATAACTCAATTATTTTTAGTCAAAGCCGGTTTTGTTATAAAATTCTAGTGAAATTTAAAAAATTTTTCAGCTTCACGACTGCTCGAGTTTATGCAACATTAACAACTTTATCGAGGAAAATAAATTAATTTACGTTAAAATTTACGTTAAAATTTTAACGTAAATTTAGCACTGCAATCACAGTTAACGTTAACTTTTTAATAATACCCTAGTAATTATTAATTTAATTGTCTTTTTGCGCTATACTGAATTTATTTTATCGCATTCAGCGGACAAACAATAAATTTGCTCTTGACCGCATAGTCCAATAAACGCAGTATCGATTTCAATCGCATACATTCAGGAATGATACAACGAAATAAAAATTGAAAATTTTCTAAAAATATCTCCCCGCCATCCATAAAAGAAACGCCCCAGCGACAGACACTGCAGCCCGCCTATATCATGCAAAACGCTTGGATTGATATATACCGCGCGAAAACAGGTTCGGCTATGCATCAAAGCTTATCGACAGTTCCCACTCATTAATAACTCAGCCAGGCATTTTTAACCCAGATCCCGCGGACACGTCGATGCATCAAACCCCGTAGGGCCCCTTATACTCGACCACCGACAGCGCCACGTGGAGATCGAACCTCAGGTCCAAAAAAAAAAAAGAAAAGAAGGATAAAGTCCGATGATAATACGCCATCGGTGCCCGATTATTGGCCGTGTCCCCGGTAGTTCGGGACAGAGTGCGTAGACGAGTCCGCCAAAGTCCCTTCATTTGACGCTTGATTGCCCCTGATTATCCTTAATTATCGGTTGCTCGCCCAATGCCGTGCGCGCAGCGTCCGGATAAGTTAGGAATGTAAAAGCGGAGGCAATCAGCGATACTGTATCTCGGCCTACGTGTTCGCCGCGAGCGGCACGGTGTATATAAGGTACCTGAGCCTAATATGCCTACCCTAAGCGGAAACGGCCATAATTTTTGAACGGAGAAGAATTTTTTA
>JAWWEN010033847.1:0-14717 GCA_035582955.1 Sycophila texana | reverse complement strand
TTTTTTTGATAGTTCCAGTTTGTCCGCGCTTTAGGTAAAACTATAGTAATTTTTAATGGAAAAATCTTCTCCGTGTACTTGTGTTTTAATGATGTAACCATTATAGTTTCATTTTTAACGTTTTTATTTAGAACCTCCACGTTTTTTGAATTTTTATTGAGTCGCAGACCTCAAAAATTCAGGTAATAGTACTTATTTTACACAGAGAGACAAAATAATGTTTCAATTACAATTGTTTTTCTAAAAGTGGCGCACGCTACTTACAATTTTGAATCGAAACTCGTTAAGATACATATTTAAAATTGTCGACGTATTTGATACATCAACATCGATTGAAATATTACATCTGAAATTGTGACATTGACTACGGCTATTGTTCTTCTTTTAATATTTATGCACATATGATACACGATTTTCATTTATTATAGACTTTTTTTCTAATAACCGGGTGACGACGCGTCCGGCGCGTTATTCTGCAACTATGATTACAAATTAGGCCTTCCAAAATTTAAAATAGTTTTTCATTCGTTGCTTTGACTAAGTAAATTGAACGAAATATTCCATGGGAAGTTGCATCGGATAGAGTCAGTCAAATCTACTTGGCATTTTCAAACGAATATCAAATAAGAAAAGTATAATGTTTATTTAAAAGTAAGTCTGATGTAGAGTAAAATTTTATGAAATATTTAAATGATTATCGAAGCTACGAATACTTCAGAAAATATATTTCATGTATATTTTATAATATTTAAAAAATATAGCTTATTTATAGCTGGTTCAACCTTTGACGCAGTTTAAAAATATTTTTTGAGGAATTGGTTTAGTAAAAAATCATTTTGCACGCTCAATTAATTGTCCTTCGCTTTCCACATTATCTACGATTCTTAAAAAATGATCATGAACATACAAAAGTATTGTTCATTTTTCGTAAGTTACAAATAAAACGCATTCAATGAAATTAAAAAATTCTAAATGCAAAAAATCTTACAAAATGAAGCTTTCCGCGCGATGGTTAATTTTTTTTTCTTTCTACAATTTCGACTCCTAACATTATTTCACCTTTTGTTCTTAGATTATTATACAACCCTTAGAAGACAATTTAAAAACTATATTACATAAATAAATTACGTTAGTATAAAAACATAATCTAATAAATTTATTTAAATGCATAAAATAATAATTTAGCACCTTCGATCGCATACTTCAATCGTTTGTTAAATATAAAGCAAATTTAATTGAAGTTGCCAATGAAATCTAAGTATGTTAGTACATTCTGATAATTGAATTGCTAACGCTTATATATTGTTGCTTTTTTTTTAAGTTCCAAATTATTTATTCATATTCTTAATTAGACTGATACGCAATCTTATTCAATAAGCTACTTTCTGATTGAACACTGTTCAAGTGACTTGGAACCATAAATTAACGATGACTTACAGCTTAATTTGGTATTTTACTTATTCCGTTGTAGGTGATGAATTTTTTCTAAACAAGAATATCAATTTACACCTCACCTCTTCGTAATTGATGTTCTATAAAATGAACTAATCAACATTGACTTTTTATACCAATGATACTTAGACGATCGAGTTCATCAAGGAAAATTTTCGACAATCGATAAAACTGGCGCAATTTCCCGTACCGGCGGTTGAACGACTTCGTCGGTAAATCAATAATTGTCTTCTTTGTTGTCGAAGATTGTTTTGACGAAGTAAGTGGTCAGGGTGCCTTTACCCTTCACGTAGGTCGGTCCTCGGCAGGTGAGCTCGTAGCCAGCGTTCATGAGGACTTTGGCTGTATCTTCCGTCACTTGGATCTTACCCATCTCGCCACAGCTGTCCATGCGGGAAGCAACGTTCACTGTGTTCCCCCAGATGTCGTACTGAGGCTTCTGGGCACCCACCACACCGGCTATCACTGGGCCATGATTCAAACCTGCCAGTGAAATTAATGAGCTTTAATATAGTTTCATGAACCTTTGATGTTTTGTGTCGCTTTTAAGTAGTGCAAATCAAATTCTTGCGAACGGGTTTACTGAAGAAGTTAATATGGTTCTGTTCCCTCTAAATGTATTTCAATGAAATCCCATTGCTTTGAATTCAGTGGGATTTCATTGGATTTACACTGGGCCATGATTCAAACCTGCCAGTGAAATTAATGAGCTTTAATATAGTTTCATGAACCTTTGATGTATTGTGTCGCTTTTAAGTAGTGCAAATCAAATTCTTGCGAATGGTTTTACTGAAGAAGGTAATATGATTCTGATCCCTCTAAATGTATTCCAGCGAAATCCCACTGCCTTGAATTCAGTGGGATTTCATTGGATTCACACTGGGCCATGATTCAAACCTGCCAGTGAAATTAATGAGCTTTAACATAGTTTCATGAACATTTCATGTTTTGTGTCGCTTTTTTAAGTAGTGCTAATGAAATTCTTGCGAATGGTTTTACTGAAGAAGGTAATATGATTTTGTTCCCTCTAAATGTATTCCAGCGAAATCCCACTGCCTTGAATTCAGTGGGATTTCATTGGATCAAATTTAGAGAGTTCAAATACGAATTGGTGACTGAGAGCTGATAATTCATTTTAGGCTAAAGAGAAAGTGTTTGATTATATTAAGATAAAATGGTATCCAATTAGTGCCAGAAGGAATTAAGATGGTATTATAAAATTTCTGTGACTGAAGAAAGAAGGTAACTCCTTTGTGGCTGAAGATGATGAAGATGAAAACGCATTTGAACATATTATAGAAACGTATTTGGTTGAATAAAGTTACGGTGAATTTGTTTGAAGAAAGATAGCATCTCATTATTTTGTGGTTGAATAAGAGATGGTAAATCATTTGTGGATGAAACAAGAGCTAACCATCTGACATTGTTATAAGTATTTTAAAGTAATATTACTTTCTTTAAGCTTCAAGCGATTTTACAATATTTTAATTATAACAGTGATCTTACCTATTCTTAATTTAAACCTTTGGAAAGATTCTCGATTTATTTGATCCAGGAGCGTCATGAGAGAAATAGCAAATTCGACGAGTACGATTACATTGTGCTCCCTTTGTTTTGCCAGATCAATCTGAAATATGTCAAGGCACGTCAGTCGAACGAATCAGTTCTCAGGGACAATCTGTACTTTCAATAGAATTCCGAAATTGAAAATTTATATTTACCAGGCCTTCTCCGTCTTCTTTACCAGGACTGAGGCCACAGGCGAGCATATACGTACTTCCTATGGTTTTGATCTTCTCGATGCTCGAGTACTTAGGCTTGAGAAGCAGCTTATCGAAGTCGCAGATTATTTCGTTGAG
Organism: Sycophila texana; assembly: GCA_035582955.1. Taxonomy (NCBI): domain Eukaryota; kingdom Metazoa; phylum Arthropoda; class Insecta; order Hymenoptera; family Eurytomidae; genus Sycophila; species Sycophila texana. The sequence goes on along the minus strand of JAWWEN010033847.1, from coordinate 11,406 downwards.
GAGCCTCAGACACTCCAGGCCCTGCTTGTTGATGTCCGTCTCGTCGTAGAACTCTTTGTAGTTCGGTATCGAGGCGAACATCACGGCTATACTGCTGTAGCTCTCGTGATAAAGATCCTTGAAGAACATTTTATTTACTCCATTAGTATACAAATTTATTAAAATTTCAACTTTACAATCCTTAATTATCCTTTTTTAATCGTTACACGCAATAGGGATGAATGAATTAAATTGGGTTTTCGTTTGAAGGGAAATGTTTGAATAATATCAAAAGTTTGTAAGTAAACTTTACTTGAAGCTAATAATAAACGGCTATACGAGATAACATACATAATTAATCAATTTTTTGTTAAACTTTTCTATAGTGTAAAGGGACCATGATTTCGTTTAAGTACTGGAGTCATTACATTTCGATCTTGCTAAGGCTCTTTTATTATCACCTGATTTTCTCTAGTCGCAAGAAAATGCCCGGCCACATGGGCGGGTAGTATGTTCTCCAACAAAATTTTGTTGATTCCGCGCATAGTCTCAACCTCATCCTGCTCGACTTTCAGTTTGTTCTTCCACAGGAAGTCGGTGCGGGATGTGTACTCGATCCGCCGGTCGAGGATGTGCAACACCAAACTGACTAACGATAACAGAAACCCGATCTGCACCAAATAGTGAACCTTGTAGAATCTGGAATGAAATTGATACTTTTGAATAAATAATATTTTTTATTAAATATTAATATTATCTGAATGTTAATTATTATATTTGAAATAGTTCTGACAATAAATTCCAGTAGTATAAGTAGATTATGGATTTTATTACTAAACTGGTTATTAGGATCGGCGTAATAAAGTTGAATAATCAGGCACTGCGAAAATATTCCGAGTAGCGTGAATATGGAGATTATCATAATGGTGAGCTTCAGCAAGGATCCAACCCTTAAATGAGTCCACCCAACGACCAGGGCAATAGCTGCACACTCAACGTACATCTGAGGCAAAATATGGTTTATATTCAATTAAAGGGTAGCTTAAAATTAATTTCAAATTTTTTAAATAAATATTTTTAATAAAAGTATTTTATTTAGTATAGTGCTTGAGTAATTTCGTTGATTTATAGCTTCACATTCATTATGTAATTTGATTAGATTATATCTATAATTAGCTAAAATTTTGTATAGTAAATAGATATTATTTTGAAGTCATAAACGATGTTTCAGTAATCCGTACATTACAAAATTTATATTAAACTACAATTTACAATATAAACTTTATTAAAATAATTTAGACTTGGCTAAATAATTCTTCGATGTAAAACAGTGAAAATACAGATCTCAGGATGTTGACTCAAGGTACCAAGTTTCTTTGAATTTGTCGTTATTAAATAATGTGAGAATAAGAATATTTAAAATAGAAGAAAAATAAAAAGGACGAGGAGGAGGTTCTCCTTCCCTTTTCTGAAGGAGTATGAGAAGAAGGAATAGCAAAAGGAGGAAAAGGATGAGAAGAACTACTAAATAATACTTCTGCTACTTTATTTAATAGTAGAAGTAAAAGAAAATGAGTTTTCTTTTTCTTGCCCTTAATTACGTTTAAATCTTAAAGAAAGAAGAGAAGAAATAGTAGAAGAAATCTTCGTTTTTTTTCTTGTTCTTAATTACGTTTTAAACTAAAAAAAGAAGAAGAAAAAGACAGCTATCGCTCAAATATTCACACAAAAAAAAAATAACAACACTGAAATGACTACGCGATTTATTGTAAGATCTACCATTTTTCTTATACCACTATTCATTATTTTTGATTAAAGAATCATTCGGCAAAAATTTGAAAGAAATCCTCGAACCTTGAAGGCAGACACTCCGTCACTAAAATTTACTTCTTCATTGCACATAATTACCATTACTGGTCAACATCTGGATCGGCTCCATCAATTTTCATAAAATATAACATTAATAATAATAATTAATAAAAGAAGAAACAACAGAAAAATATGCGTTACCGGTGCAATGCTGGCCTCCCATTGGGGATCGATATCGACGAGGCTGACGAGGGAGGAGGCGACGGCGAGCACCGCAGTGATGAGGTAGACGGCGATGCGAATACCTCGGCTGAGCATCACGCGCTCCTCGCCGATGACAGCAGCAGCGGCGTGCACCGACGAATCGCCGCCGGCCTTGCCGCCGCGGCTGGCCAGCCACGAGACCACCGACAGGATCGACAGACTCAGCAGACCCGCCCCGAAGCAGCCGTACACCGTCACGTTCCTACGCCGAAATTGAAAAATGTTTTTTTTTTACCCTATCTCACCTGAAAAGTTCACTTTATTGACCTCCGCAGAGGGAGTAAAATGATTTTCTTTAGTCACAAAATCACTTTACTCCCTGTGGATTACTTTACTCTCGCTAGAGATACTTTACTCCCGCTGGAGTTACTTTACTCCCGCCTTATTCTTCAGTCTATCACTCATTAAACATATAAATATACTCGGTCGAAATAAATTCTTGCGGAACATTTCAAAATTTTCAAAAAATGGTTCAATTTTTTTTTTTTTTTTTTTTTATCTTCACTTTTTTGTCTTTACTTTATCTTTTATTTATCTTTTTCGAGGTGATCGATGAAATATGTAGCCATTTTTTTTTAATTTTGAAAAAGTTCCGCAAGAATTTATTTCGGTCGAGTGTACATATAAGTCATTACACAAAGAGAATTTCTTTCCTTGTAAAAATTACGGTGATTTTCCCGTGAAAATTACGTGAAAGAATTAAAGAATTATGTAATCGTGGGACGTTTGGCAATACTGTAAATTTTTACGGGAAAATCATCGTAATTTTTACAGGATTTTTCTTGTAATATTTCCGAGAAAATCACCAAAATTTTTGCGAGAAAATTCTCTCAGTGTACTTATATGTATACTTCGAGCTTCTGAAGGTGACGAAAGTTTTTCTGAGCGTCATCCGCGGGTCGTACATCAGGAGCTGGATATTTTCGATGGGTCATTTGGAATCATTCGTGAAATATCAATTTACGGTGAATGAAAGGGGGTAACGTACGATGGGGGAAATGGGTGTTCTTTTGAAAATTTTTTGGGGTGCAATCTATTTGTTCGGTAAGAGTAATACATCATTTATTATTGATGAGGGACGACGGTTTATTTGTTGGTCGTTATTGCTAAATAGGTGAAAGTAGATGTATTTATCTGAATCGAAGAGAAAATTAAGAGGTTTTCCTGCGACGGACAGAATGATAAGAAAGTTTCTTTGAAGAGAGTTTTTCTAAGATCCATTTTGTAAAATATTTATATAATTATTTCTTTTATTTATTTGAGATTATGAAGAATTAAAAGCATGTAAAAGTCATCTACAAGGATTTACTTGACCGGTATTGACATTTTCTTAATTATTTAAAAATCAATACAAATTTTCAATAAAAGTCCAACTTGGTACCCTCCGCATTGATACAAAGATGATCTAATTTCAATTTCAAGGCATTCCGTTCATAAGTCTAGGAGAAAAATAGTTTGAAAAATATTAAATTTAATTACTATTTGATAAAAATTAACAATTGGCAAAAATTTTACTTTCATAATTTAAATCTTGAAAATTAATTAAAAATATCACCTTCAAAATAGTTAGTAAAAATAATTTTTTGTTTGTTATTTCACCTAAGTTTGTCTCGTTGAAGCAAAGTGAAAAAAAAAGTTTACTTTGGCCAACAAGTTAAAATAAAGTTCGATCGACGGATCATAAAAACAATATTTAGAACGAAAAAAGATATTCTAGTTAAAAAGTAACCACCGCCCGGTAGATCGATGAAAAATTAATCCCTCGCTGCGTATACTTATAAAATTTCTAAAAGCTCGTAAATAATTGACTGCATATAAAGACGGTGCTCATAAATTTTCCCCACAGCCGCAAATATAACGCGCCCGCGGCTGCACTAGCGCTAAAACGGCGCTTCTTCTTTTACTTTTTGTCTTTTTTTTGTCACTCGCTATTTCGGGCGTTTAAATAAATTTCGCCTCGACTTGTTATCCGACGTCAAGTGACAAAATTCAAAATAATGCTCTGTCGCAACTTATGGCCTTACTGCGCGATCAAAATTGTGCACTGATAGAAATTTTATTTAAATAAATACAAATCTTATAGTCAATGGAGTAACAGACTGGCTAAACGAAAAAAGATATCAAATTTATAGCAAAAATTGTAATAGTGGCGAGAATAAGTTACCAGTAGACTTACACTTAGGATTACAATATTTGTATTAATTTTTATAATTTTTTTTTTCATTTTTTTCTAGAATAATACAAAATTTTGCAATAAAATGTCTCTTCGTATTATGGCTACCTTCAGCGAGCGTTAAATTTGCATTATAAATCGAGCACCGCGGAGTGTAGGCTTTAATCTGAAAACACGAAATGAAGTTTTATACGCAAAGTAGAAGATTGCAAACTGATAGATAGTTACACGTGCAGCGTTTGACAAGGTTCGCACATTTTCAAGAGAAATTATGCTTCGAGGAAGGAGGAATGCGTCATATTTTATGCAAATGCAATGCTCAGTTCTTTTCGATATATTTTTTTAATAATTATAATAAAATAATAAATAATTTGAATGCAATAAATAATAATTTATCAAATAAATAATGTTTGTCTTTTCATAGCGAGAAGTCTTAACCAGAAAATTACGTGGCTTACCAATCGGTCTGTTACTACTTACGGCCCTTACTACTCTGTTTGAAATAGCATAGAATACTCGAATGGTGTAACTCTTCGTATTAATATTATTAGTTTTATACAATTAAAATTTATTTAATAAAAAACGTTAAAAAAATGTTAGAAAAGTATTAAAAATCACTCGCCCGACTAGTCTAGTCTGTTACTACTTGCTGTTAGTTTCTCCCGTTTCATTTATTTACAACAGAATTCAGGCAGTAGTCCTGTTGATGCAGTGATGTTCATTAAAATAATCACTGAGTAAATATTAAAGCACAAATTTTTCTAAGGCACGTGAAATGTTACAACATGGAAACCTAAAATATGAGTAAAGGTCGAAATAATTTATAAAAATGAACTGCAGTATAAATTTTATGCGTGACAGTAAGCAATTTAGTGGGAGAACCCTTGAAATTTATTACGTGCGATTTCTTATGTTATTCTGCAATCTGCAACTTGTGTTGTAGTCTTTTAAATTAATATTTAAAGAAATCCCTCGACGATTATTAATAGCATGTTATGTACTTTTACTAGCCTGAAAAATATTCTCCGCTAAAAGAATAAGAATGCATGTAGTGGTGCATTTAAAGGGGTAGATATTGTACGGTCGAATGCCGCTAAATTTTAAATCTTCTGTATTTTTTAATGAATCACTAATTATTTATTAAAATTATATGTTTGATAAAGTTAGTTAGTTTATGAAGACACTTTTTATTATTTTAACTTGTTGAGCAGTCAATCTTGACGTAAAATTGGAGATATTTAATTCAAACGTCAATTTTCAATTTGATCAGATAGTAATATTTTTTATTATTTCTATTATCTTTATCAGAGGATATAAACTTAAAAGAGAAATGCCCTTGCGAAGTATTTTTTGTCATTTGAGTGTTTTTACTAAAAGGGTACGGAAAATTTAAGCGCCTGGAGCGTAGTACAGGCTTCCCTATAGTATCTTTAAAAATCAATCACTTTCCTGTATGTGACATAAAAGATTCAATTTTATTCTATTGCCTCTTTCTCCTTCAGTGTAGACCAGAATTATTGTTATATTTAAAAGCCGCTGCTGGGACGAAGGTACGACTGATTTTTCTTGTTCATAAAGAAAAATATTCAAATAAAAACTAATATTTTTCATTGTACTTTGATCTGTCCGCAGGTAAAAAGAAATACTAGACAAAAAACTGCAAAACTAAAGAAAAAGTGACTAAAAATATGTAAAATCCACTTACCAAGGCAGGTAGACAAGCTGCACAATGAACATGATGAGGTACAGGAGGGTCGAGATGAGAACGTACCAGGGGTACTGGTCGTCTCTCTGCTCCCGGTATTGATGCTCTTGGCTCGTGTCCTTGAACCAGTAAGTCAGGTTTGACATCCCCTCGCGTCTGCCGCACCACTGCCTGCGTGTGAAAAATACCTTTTATTCTGGATATTTTCGTAAGATCGATGATGATGTTGCGCTATTAATCGCCTTTAAGATTTGTTGTTAGGATTAGGTGTCATCGATTATAGGAGGATGTTTTTTTTTCTTCTTAAATCGAGGGCGGAAACGAACGGCGTTTTTTTTTTTTTTTTTAAATATCAAGGATTTTTTTAAGGGGATGCTGAATTCAGATTTTAATTATTATAGGTGCGGACGTCCGAGGCAAAGACGTGTAAATATATTTTCAGAGGGAGTTTATTATTAAACCGGTGATTTTCTTGTGAGTATAAAAAATAATTTTGAAAAATAACTCCTTAAAAATAGCTGTTTAAAAAAAAAAAAACAGTCGGGAAGATGTTGTTAATATATGTCTTAGCACATTCGCCTGTTACTACTGAATATCAATTGAATCTTTTATTACTTTAGATTCTCGGATGAAATGGTTATTATTATTATTTTCATTAAATTTAGATTTATTTTAAAATAACTTCTTAAAAATATGGACTCTTACTCAACTCAAACTCTTACTTACTCAAATCGATGCGTCTGGCCATAAATATCTGTTACTACTGTATGGCGGTTTAAAATTTTATTATTTTAGATATGCAGACAGTATCACTTCTATTATTATTTTCATTTTATTAAGATTTAATATTACGGTTTAAAAAATAGGCAATAAAGTATAAAAATACTCGAACGGTATTATTCTTATTATTATATTATAATTCAATTAAAATTGAATTTTATATATTTATTAAAAAAAGGGGGCACAAAATTATTAAAACTTACGTATCTTGCCAAAAGATCTGTTAAAAGGCACCCTTTTCTTAATATTATTTTTATAGAATTAAAATTTATTTTAAACAAGGCTTGAAAAAGCAGGAAATTATTAAAAATGTATTCTTTTGGCTATACTCGTCTGTTACTACTTGGTATCTTACCTTTAATTTTCTCCGAAATTTAAAAATCATTAACTTTTTAGTGTACGAAAAACATAATGAATCTAAAAAATTAAACTATCATTTGAAATAAAAATTCATTAGCATCAATACGCAGCTCGCGGGACAAGGTAGATTTTTCCTCTAAAAAAAGTTCCTCAATGTTAAAAAAAACGGAGGAAGAGAAAAAAAAATTTCAATAGCATGTTACAAGAGAGCAGCCGATAAATTGTTCCGGTCCATAAACGTCGAAAAATTCGTGCCCGCTCGTCAAGCCGACACCTCGGTCGCCACACGAAATTCCTCCCCCTGCGCCGTTAAATTATTAAAGCGCGGGCGTGATCTAAATTCGGGAAAATCGTGCGGCGCCCTGTGTTAGGCCAAGAAGAGCTTCATGACTTCGAATTTACGATCGGCCCTCGCAGCACTCACTTGACGTCGAAGCACGTGGAGTTGTTCGTCAGCAAATTCGACTCGATCATCGCTATGCTCTGCAAATATATTTTTCATGAGTTCCAGTTGTCTCCTTCCTTCGTTCTCTCCCTCCCTCCTTTTCTCCTTCGCGTCTGGGAGAAAGAAGGAGGGAGGTCGACGTGGATGAGCGGCGCTTACCGTGAGGCCAATGTTCTTCGCCAGGGTGGATTCGGCGATGTTGGCGAACGGCTTGTCCGCCCCCCAGCACTCCACGTATTTTGTCATTTTGCTGCTCGGTCGAGACCTGCGGAATTATTTGTTTTACGCGTTTGAATGGAGTGTGCTGCGCGCTAAAACGGCTGGAGTGCAATTTCACTCTTATTTTAGAGTAATTCTAGAGTTACTTAATTCCATTATTAGGGTTAAATTTGAAACTTACTCTGGTGGAGTGAAATAATCATTTTACATGAGTACACTGAAAAATTTTTGGTAATTTTAAGTAAATATTTACTTAAATAGTATACTCGTTAAATATTTCTTTTAATCCAATAAATATTTCTTTAAAACTAAATGAATTTATATGTTTTTAAATAAATTTAGTAATTTAACAAAAAATAATTGCTTGATTCAAAGAAATATTTAACAAGTACTATTGAAGTAAATATTTCTTAAAATTACCAAATTTTTCTATCATTTTTCCATCGGGTAGAATGACTTATTCTAGTAGGAAAAAATACTATCTACTTCACTCTAATCGAGTGAGTTAATTTCAATTTAAACTTCGAGTGAAAACTTGACTTCAATGGAGTCAAATTTAACTCCATTTCACTCTAGACGATTTAGCGTGTACCTTAAAGTTAAGGAAGAGTGTAAAAGTTTTATTTTATTTTTTTTTTTCGGATTTTTAGGCATATGACTGCAACCGTGATTTGCACTTCAAAGTTACTAGATCAAAGTACTCTTATGTATTTATTCATTTGGAAAATCGAAAGTATCACTGGTAGGCTGGTTTAAAACAGAATTAAAAAAAATTGAGATTTTAAATTTAAATCCTTGCGAGAATGTTTAATGAAATAAGCATATTTCAAATTAAAGGTAAAAACTGTCACATTGAGGCTCTCTCCAATTACTGGTCCAATTCTTAGAATTACGAAGAAAAAAAGTACATTTGGTGAGATTTCTGTGAAGATAAGCACACTTCGTTATCACGAATTATGCTAGTTATCTGTGCAAAACTGACATGTACTTTTATTCTCTAGAAAAAGAGATACACTTTTCTTTTGTGAGAAAAAATGTTACGTCTTACCGCAATTGTCGGTTACTACTTACTGCAGCTTAACACTTTGTTATTGAAAATACTCAAAGAGTATGACTATTATTATATTTTTATTCAAGTTAATGTTTCTTTATAAAAACCGGCCAAAAAGGCAGGGAATTATGGAAAATTATGTGTCTGCCCATAATCGACTGTTACTACTTAATATCATTATCAGTATTGACATTTCCGATTTTCTTTAAATTTTGCAAAACTAATTTCAGTTGCGAAAAATAAATTATTTATTACTGATTCAAAGAGCTCGAGTAATCCATTCGAATGATAAAAACTGTTATTTCAACGAGTGATTTAAAAAAAAAAGAAATAAAAATGAAATTCAATAAAAAATATTGAGTGAATATCCGAGTAATAAAGTGTATAATTTGCAATTTCTTAAAATATTGATGTCATTGTTGTTTTACTAAAAAATGTGAAAATGTGTGACTTTTGGAACTCTTATTTAATTCCCATGTTAAAAAAAAGAAGTAAAATGAATAAAATTTTATAAAAACTTTTTAATTACCATATTACTGCAATTTCACTGAAAATAACTCGACGCATAAATAATATTTTTTTCAAATTCATTGAAATTAATTCTCAAATATTTTTGTTAAAATTAATCTAATCATCAATTGAAAAGAAAAACCATATCATTTCACCGAGAGACATATTTTACTCGATTCAAAGCTTTCATTCATTAATTACGAGGCCATAGGGCACAAATGAATTTCAGAAGTTCGTCCCGGAAGAAGATAAATTAGTACAAATTCCATTTTTCGCTTGCATCTGCATCCGGCGGTGTGGCATTAATATGCGCACCGCAACTCAAATGTCAACTCGCGGGCGACAAAAAAAAAAGTTTAGTTTTACCTCGAAGGCACGGGTCCAGGTCCACGGAGTGCCCTGCCGTTTTCCAGGTGCTCGCCCTCCTCTTTGTTTTTCTGCAAATAAGCCCGGGATAAAAATTACAACTGGCGGGTAATTAATATTTCTCCGGGAGAAGTTAATTTTTCCCGCGTCTTTATCATCGTCCGTCCGACTGTTGAGGCTTTGCTGGTGGATTGCGAAAAGTTTGTCAAATGATGGAATTAGATTTACCTTCGGAGATATTTTTTTGTTAAATTTCAATTTCTGCCAGGTAAAATTTTATTTCGTAAAACGATGCTTGAAATTTGGATTAAATTCTGTGTTAAAATGCAAGAAAAAAAATCTAAGAAAACGCGTATTACCTTAAACGAAATATTTAAGTAGATATTGCGGAATGAAAAAAAAAACGACAAAATTGATATGGAAAAATTACAAGAATATTTTTTACGTAAAATTTGTAGAATTAAAAAAAGCTTGAGCTTGATTAATATAATTGATTGATTGATTATATTGATATAATCAGGACATTTGAATCCTCAATGCAAGATTATTTAACTACGCCTTATTATTAAGTGAAGTTCAACCAGATTCTCTGGAACGAGTTGAGTGTATAATGTAAGCTCGAGGACTTTTAGTTAATGATTAAAATGTGGAGTCTCGCGAAGAAATACACCACAGGCATACCTTCGGGGGAACGATGAGGAAAGTTTCGACTTTATGTTCGGCCAAGTAAGCTTCCCGGGACCCGCCGTTTCCCGGCTCGACCTCGAAACGGTCGCCCAGCTGCAACATCGTCGCCTTTGTCACGTGTACTCTTCTGTGGATAAAACAAATTTTTTCTATTACTAGTAATTTTTATGTAGAAAAAATTTTTTCTTTTAAATTCTTTGTTTGCATTTAATATCGATGAACCTTTTACTTGTAAGGAATCGATGGAAGGTGTCATTTGCACATTTGTGTGAAAAATAATTCAACAGAGTACCTACAGATTCTCTATTTTATATTGAATCTTTTTGAAGGAGCTTTGAAAATTTTATCCTACTGTCAAAATTCACTTTGTATAAAAAAAGCATCATAGATGGTGTGATAAAGCATAATCGAGAAAAGTAAAACATATTTTAACGTTTTCATTCGAATTGTTTCCATCACAAACGATTTTTAAGATGTGCATCAATTTTTTAAAATAGCTATACCAATAGTCGCTACAAGAGTTCATCACAAAATGTTTTCTATATTTACATCCGAATAATCCGAATTCTTAAATTATCAAGTCAACGCGCTCAAGTCTTAAATTATTCCATACTCTCGACTTACTTTCAAATACTGATTTAAAAATAACTATTTAAAATACTAATAAATAATTTAAATAACTATTTAAAATACTAATAAATAATTTAAATAACCATTTAAAATACTAACAAATAATTTCAATAACTATTTAAAATAGTTATTTCAAATGCAAATAACTTTCCACGTAAATTAATAAAGGATACATACCAAACTTCTGCTTCGTACTAATGCATTAAACAAATATTATACACAAAAGAAAATCAAGTTCCCATATCAATCTATCTATCACCCTCTCTATAAAAAAAGAATTAATCTACACATTAATTTTTCACAATTATCATAACAACTACACGGAGAGAAAGAAAGAGTAAAAATTACAAACGCTTTGTAAAAATTACAAACCGCTTTGTAAAAATTACCAACCGCTTTGTAATTTTTACTAGAAGGTTGGCAATTTT
>JAWWEN010033826.1:0-14719 GCA_035582955.1 Sycophila texana | reverse complement strand
ATTTTTTTGATAGTTCCAGTTTGTCCGCGCTTTAGGTAAAACTATAGTAATTTTTAATGGAAAAATCTTCTCCGTGCGCGTAGACACCAAACGCCCACAAATAACAAAATTGAAAAAAAAATTAAAAAAAAAAAAAAAAAAGAAGGGAGGGTAGGAAGGAAGCTGCAGCAGGCATTCCGCGATGCCGCATACGTGCCTGTATAAGTTTCTTCGTGCCAGCCAGTGGCTGGAGTGTGTGTAGACGTACGCGAACTCGGCGCATCTGTACGTCTTCCGTGAACTCGCCTACTTCCTGCTCCGCCGTGCGGTTTCCACCCGCTCGATCGGCGCTCACGTCTCTCGTGTATATTTATATGCGCCAGAAGAGTTCGCGGCGCGCTTATGGGATGAAGCGCGCGAAAAGTTCGTCCCGGGAAGGAAGCCTTAGTATCGCTGGTCCGTAAGCTGCTGGCGACGCAGCTCCGCTGTCATTGTGAGGCGCAGTGCGGATACGCGTATATGCTCGGGGGCAGAAGTTGACACGCGCGCCACTTTGAACTTTTTCAATTTGCCAATTGGGATCGATACACCCTAATATTTGACTTTTATTTATTTATGCGAAGAGTGTCTGAGCTGCGGGTTACGGCTTTCGTCGAGACTTGCGGAGATGTTTTCTTCATTATGCAGATAGAATTGGAAGGAGTCGAATTTTATAGAAAATTTGATTAATGGAATTTATGAAATGTAAGAGACAGTACTTTCTTTGATTATTCACATTTAAATATCAAATTGACATCAACACGTTTTGAATTTTGGCGCCAGTCAACTTAAAATTTATTCTTTAGATCTTTATAGACAATTCAGTTAATTCTTAAAATATACTTCCCAACACTCTGTCATCGTTTTTTTTTTAAGAGAAGATTTTTTATTCAAGAAGGCGTTTCACCTCTTTAAATAAGCAACTTATGTAAATTAGAAAAAAAAGAACAACTTTTCTCGTTAAAATTAAAGTTTCAGCTTCTTGGCAAATGACTGAAATTGAATCCCTTGAAAGGTAGTCCATTTAAATTTCATTCAAAGTTTTAACTAAATTTTTTTTTCCTCGTGAATGATCTACGACTATCCCAATTTATTTATATAAGATAAAATTTTATAATCGAGACTTAGTTAATCTACATTTCCAACAGTATTATAGTCTAAAAAAAATGGAATCGAGAAAACTCAAGTTTCCGATGAAATTGTATTTTCTTGCATAATTATTACATTCATTTCTTGCATAATTATGCAAGTGACTTGTGAAAGAAGCAAAACGCGTCGTAGAAGCGTAAAGATTCCGTCGATCCACTGTTGCACCAGTCGGTTTCCACGAGAGAAGATATATGTATAACACGAACCGCAATACCGTGTCATTTAATCAATTACCTTCAGGCCCCGTCTACTGTTACCTTTGTTACCGAAGGAAAGGCACGCAATGCGGTACATTCAATATTAGAGCAATTAATGATCCAGTTTGTCATGAAATCGTTAATGTAAATTTGATCTGAAATACGAACTTCTCGCATCTTTGCTTCTTCAACGTAACGGCTTCTGCGTAAAAACTATATACATATACTTTTATGACTGTACTATGCAATCGATGGTTTATGTAAGGCCTCGATGTGTACTTATTTCATTGGCTTTATTAATATAATTAGTTGTTTTGAATTCTCTAAAAAAACTGCTAGGAGGTCATTGACCTCAGATTCGTACTTGAGAAATATTTGCTTGATTAGGTACGTATAAATAAGAAATAAATGTCATTCTGATTTATATTCTGACATCAAAAGGTTAAGCGCGTGGATCATGCAATTTTGTACAAAAAATATGTACCTACATGAAGCATGGATAAAGTGCAACAGACGGTACAACGAATTTGCGGGATAAAACGGGCTCCACTTTGTGACCCAAATTTGATTTCGAACCTTTAAATACAAGCTATCCTGTGGTTATAGTACCTCGTCATGTTTAGAGGGCCACAGATCAAAGTTTATGTCACAAAGGGTTCATTATATGTCGTTCATTCATAGTACAGCGTATTATACGCATTGCAGCTACGTCCCCTATTTATCTGAATTTTAGCAGTGCTAATCTCCTCATTAAATTTTAAACATACAAAAGATTAAAAGCGATAGTTTATTAATATTTGAAAAAAATATATTATTTTTGTACATTGCTAATTGTGTATTAAAAAATAAATATACGCACTTAAAACTTAAACACGTTTATTATTACTTGCTCAATAGTGTTAAAATGGACTTCCAGAGTTAAAGCTACCGAGACGAAATTGGTGTTGCATTATAAACGTACACGCGGAAAAACCATCCCCGAAAGGGATGTTAAATAACCAAATGAAAGAAAGAGCATTTGTCAAGCGGACCCTCGTACTCCAGCAATGTCAGATAGGCATTTACCGTTGATTGAAAGTGACGCCATCGTATCGTTATTAACGGAATGAAAATTTGCTTTCATCGGACTAGTGCAATCCTGCGCGGGCTCGATACGTCGTCCGCATCGACCAGCCGCGTGAAAAGCGAGTCCGTTCGATTGTTCGAGCGGCGATGATTGCATCGGAAGCGCATTCTCAATGGGGATAATCAGGCCTTGACACCTTCGTCGTGGCGCTGATTTATTTGCGGGCTCTCCGATATTACGTCGGGCGACGTACTCGAGCGACGGCGGTCAATTCAGCTACACTTTTTTTTCTTTTTTTTTTTTAAGAATAGTTAAAAGAAAACTTTTAACTAGCAAAATTCAGAGCACTTCGCTCGGTGTGCTTGTATCACTGCTTTTAATGGAATACTAGAAAATAAACTAGTATGAACCAAATATACTTTTTGATAAAGGTAATTTTTAAAAAAAATTTATTTAATTTGTATTCTTTCTTAACGAACAAAGTATACGTGTACACTAAATAACAGGTCACCATGAATTCTATACTTTTTGATATTAATAGTAAAATGAATTAGATTATAATTTATAGAGCACAATATTTATACTTGACTCAATTTTTTTTTATAATAAACTTTTTTATATATAATTATAGTAAATTTCTAAAACTGAATGATGATTTAATTAATCAGCTGTTTAAACAAAGATAACGTATTTTGACAATTTAAATTTCGCGCCATTTGCACTAATTAGGGTATCGATGTGGCGATACACTGTTGTAACGTGTCGTTACGTGGATTCAATGACTATTGCATTGTGAAGCTTTAATGATAGGTATAGAGATGATGATTACGTTTTTACGTCAGTGAATGATCGATTCTTCGAAATTTCATGTGATATTTTGAAAAATGCAGCGTTTATGTACTCAAATTCTTTAGGCATTATTTCGTTATTTAAACCGAAGTGCACAATGAAGAAAATAAATATACTGATGATTGCTATATCCAGCCTTCCCGATTAAACAAAAATGTAAAATTCATTTAAATCAGTTAATGAATAAATAGCATACGATTTTACTTTGAGCTAAAACAACAAAGCGTACATTTCATTTAAAAATGATATACTTATTTATTTATTTATTTAAACAAATTACTAACGAACCTAATTTTTTACTATGTGTATTATAATCATAGTTTATGTGCCCTACTTATGTGTAAATTATAATTATAGTTAATTGTAAATAAATATTTTTGAAATTTTAAACATACATGAAGAGGATCATTGGATCTTGACTGGACTACGCGGAAAAATGATACTGGTAAATTTGTATAAAGGATTTACGCAACAATTTTCTTATAAACAACACATGGCTTGGGTGGCTTATATAATTTATAAAGACATCCTCGGCAATTCCACAGACATTCAGTTAAACCGTACCGCCATTAGTGTCTACCTATAGCCTATGCCGTTTATTAAAACATTGACTTAACCTGACGGCATGGAAAAAGAAAAGATAAAAAAAAAGACGCTCCGATGTTAATTTTTTCGCGTTACATGAAAAATAAGTGTTTTTCATCGAATCGTTGCGTAAAACAGTGCTCCATTCAGTGTCCATTTTTCTTCATTAATTAAACGTTTATGGAAACAAAAGTTTCGTACGTCGACCTTCTAAATCTATATACGACTTTATCTTATTATTATAATTAATTCCTAGTTAATTTATTTATTGTACATGTAAAGACAAAAATTTCAGTAATCTAACTTCAAGGTGGGTATTTAATGTACATGCATACATGCATCCAAGTGTTCATAACATTTATATCTTCAATTTATTTAAAATCTCCTGAAATTGATTCGTGATAGCTAAAAGTAGAAAATTAAAGTGAAAATTATTCAGAAGTTTCAAAAAATTATTATTAAAGAAATGACTGGTCAACACGAATCATCCGAAAAAGGATTAAACGTTTGGTGCTTTATGAATGAAGATTTCTGATGGAGTCGTTTCATCAAAGTTCAAATCCTTCTCTTGAATTAGCAGATGATTTAGCCCAGGCGAACGCATTATGCGCTAATTAATATTTCAAAGGTAAATATAAGCAATCAGCCTGTAATCCTAATCCTTCATTTCCGTGCAATATACAGCGCGTGGAATCGTAATAAGCAGTTCTTAATTATTTGTAACGTTTAATGATGTGCAACGTTTTTTCAATTCACAAATTCATCGTTTCTGTATATCGTTACTCAAAAGTGGAAATTGTTAATTGAAATTAAATTTTGATGGAATTGCGATCCTTCCAATTTCCATTAGAAATAATTAGGTAGCTAATGCAGAAGTTTTAATAAACAATACCTATTTCTATAAACTCCTTTTTTATTGCATTGTTAATGCTATAATTGATCTAATAATTGCTAAAATGTTATTAGTAGGTTAGATTGTTTAATCTATTAATGAATTTTTTATTATTTAAAACGCAAGTAGATAATTACTGTTAAGTGCTTAAAGGGAAAATATTTAATAATTTCCACCGCTTTTTTATGTAGGGGAGTTTGTAAAGTGCAATTTATTATACGTTAAAAACATCAAATTTATAAAATACCTATACTTTACTTTCGTCGCTTGTATAATAATGCCAGCAGCATAAATATTTTATAAGAAAATAACAGGAGACCGTGTCATCAAAGTGTTTTATACATTATTAAAAATTTTTAATTGTTGAGTTGTACAAAAAGTCTAAGGTCTAAAATAATACATACGATAAAAAAAGAATAATCATCAAATTATGCAATATGTTTTCATGTTTGCTTTAGATAATTTAACATAATTTGAACAAAAAAAGTACACTTTTTCACACTTATACACGTTAACTAAAGAATGTGATTTACAAGTTGTGTATATCAAATTTAAAATATAAAATTTTAAAGAAAACATATTTTTTTTGTAGGCAAAGTTAAGAAGTATGTACACTTACGTAATAGTGACTTGACAACAACGTTCATTAATAATAAATATTTTTGAAAAAATTATGTCAGAAACGAGTATTTTTTTATATGCACGTTTCTTGCAATATTTAATGATATCTTTGGTATAATTATTCTTGGGTTAAAGCAATTAAAAATGTTTCTGAAAGCTTTTTAACGTTTACATATTGTGCAGTGCAATAACTAATACAACTACATATAAAAAGTACAACTAAATTAATTTATATTTGTTACATTTTGATTATCCAAAACGTAACAAAAATATTTAATCATTTGCGTACTTATTTAAACATTTATTTATATATAACACAGTATAAGTCACACGCACAATATATAAATTTCTTTTTCTCTTTTATCTTTCAACTGAGTCCTCGCTCATGCACCTGATACCCACAAAAAAAATCATATACAGTCATTTTTTAATGCAACATTTATTTATCCACTCGATATAAAAACATTAGAACTTTGCACTGCAGCCGCCTCAATAAGCATTTCTCACTTTTCACTCGAATCACCACTCCTCTTTCGCTCGCATTACCAAATAGTGTCCCGCTCGATTTTCGCCAAATATCCTCTAAGAGGAACCCTCGATCGCGTCCACCCCCGCAAAGCTCATCACCCCGGACTCACCTTTTGCAGGAAAGTGTCGGGTCGCTCGGACGGCTCGTCCGCCGTGAATTCCGGTGGCTCACTGGAGAGTGGCGTGTCTCCGCTGCGCTTCGATGACAATGTGCGAGTGCGGGCGGGCGAACGCGGGGCTCTCCCAGGGAGGGTACGCGACTCTGCTCGCGGCTTACGAGGCGAGCGCGCTACTGGCGCCGCGCGACTCTTTTCCACCGGCTTTATAATCTCACCTTGGCGATTGTTTCGAAACGATCGAGAGATTCCGTGGATCGTTCAGAAAATTCAGGAGATTGGGAGTTTGACGGGAGTGCGACCGGAGCTGGTGGTGGGATCGGTCGGGATGTTTTTTTTTTTAAGGGCATTTCATCGCTTTTTATACTGAAAAAGGAGTATAGTAATTTGAAGAAAGTATTTCTTTAAGGAGTTCGAAGGAAATAGTTGCATTGAATCAACTGCGTTTTGTTAAAATTACTTAATAAAGTGACTTTAGTGAAGTAATTAGTTGGTTCGACAAAATGTTTAGTTGAATCAATGAAACCATTTCCTTGGAACTCTGTAAAGAAGTATTTTGTTGAAATTACTAATCTTTTGTACTTAGTGTATGAAGACTAACAGTATCTTAAAAAAGGCATATTTTTAGTATTAGTAAAATGTAATAATACATTTTATCTAAAGAAAACTCTTAAAACAGATTCTAGAAGAACTTATTTTAGTGAAGTGCTTTGTACCAATTAAATTAAAACGTTAGTTGATGAATATTTTTGCTATTCTTAATAATAATTCAATTATCGATTTTTACTGTTTTTAGAATATTAAAACGGCGAAAAATTACAAATTCAAATGATTTAAATTTGTATCTTTAAATATCATAAATCAGTTCAATGACAAAGATAACATTTTACTTTCAAAAAATTAAATTTCACAGCTTTTCAGTCAAAAGTATGTCACTGTTTTGAAATTCAGTGGGATTTCACTAAATTAAGAGACAGGAATAAAGAATTATAATTTAACCAAAATCTACAGTCATTTTATTCATGATTCAAGTCTATCTCTTTTTTTTAATGTTCAATCATGTTAAAAAAACAAATCATACAGTAAACTTCTCAAGAAGACAGTCATACAATTCTTCTCTGCAGCACAGTATAATACACTCCACTCCAAAAATTAAGTAAATTGCACTCTCCGCCTTCCTGCGTCCGAAAAATACTGTGCCGGCCGCCGTACATTACAGCAGCGGATAAAAATAAAGGAAAAGGGCGAGGCGGAAAATCGTGTAAAGGAGAGCTCGGCAGGAATTATTGGGCGCCTTGAGCTTCCGGTTGTTTAGGCACTTGCCCCGGGGCCCCTTGCTGCTGCTGCTGGGCAGCGAGCTCCTCGACGGTGGTGTGAATTAGCGGCTCCCCGTCGAGCTTCTCCAAGCTTGGCAAGCGCCGCGCCACCTCCATCCTCCACTGCTCTGTCTAATGCGACGAAAAATTTTAAATATGGACCCGCCGGGCTGAGAGGAGCTTTTGCATATATAGTGCACGGAGGGGGAGTTCGTTAGGTCGCGAAAATTAACCCGCCGGCCGCCTGAGCGAGAGGCGCGCACAGTTTCGCTGCAGGAATGGCGCAAGAATTTTCGGCATTTCGGGTGTACCGTATATCCACCCCTCAACCCACCCTTGGCCTGGCTTTTCAAACTTTTTTCATTCCTCGCCACGTAAATTTGAATTCCTCTTCGCTCGTCTTCAAGCTTTCTTTTTGTGACGCAGTGGTCGTAGGGCTTGTTTAATATCGTTGTAAATATGATACACGCGGGAAAGTTTCGAAGTGAATTTAATTTAAAACAATATATTGTTTCTAAGTTTCTCTCGATTTGTCTCGAATTTTTTTGCTGACGAAAGTTATTGTGAAGGTTTTGAACATCTGTACATTTATTTTGTATATTGTTACAAATTTTTTTTTACTAAAAACATGAGGATCTTTTGATTATATTAAATTAAATTAGTAAAAAATTAAAGAATTTAAAGGATCGATTGGCAAATTAATTGGAGATGAATTTAAATTTATATCTTGTAGTTGTAGTTTGCAAGAATCATCAATAAACTTTTACATATAAACCTATACACATGGACGACAAATTCTATATACAGTTGCACTTAAAATAATATCATTTCAGATATGTTTACCCTTAAATTTTGCTTAGTAGATGCTTTCATCGTCTTTGTTGACGTTACGAATCCCACACTGGTGACTTATATCCTCACTGGACTCGGATCGATCAGCCCGGCATCGATTTGTTACGAAGGAAGCCCTACAGCCGCAGTTGTCACATAGAACTCTTATTCCTTTTTTTTTTTTTTCTTAAACGACATCATCGGTGCTTCGTGGATCGATGATGCTACAGTGTGTACTGATCAAATTTGTTATAGTTTCTAAAGAAAATTTATGGTTTCATTACATTTAAATTAAGAAACATTAATAGGAATTCAAATTTGTAGTTACAGAATAAAAAATTTTACTTCATTCCTGACATTTTTGCACTTTTTGATCAATATTTGTTTGCTAGTGTGAAATTCACTTGGAAAATGTGAATAGTAACATTTTTTTATGTCAAATGTCGTCCATTGATTCAACATGTGGACGAATTTTCACATACAAAATGTCACTATTCACATTTTCTAAGTGAATTTTCAGATTGACAGGCAACTCAAAGAAAATTTTCAAAAACTAATTATAACAAAATCGTACATATAAAGCTGTTCTTTTTAAAGAAACCACAATTTACCTCAAGTCCTTCTGTGATGGGGTTGCCGATGAAGACCAGCTCCTGGAGGTTGGGCATATCCTGAAGGCGCGCAAGCTCATTCCACTCACGCACCAAATTGTTGGACATGAAAAGAACGCGCAAATTCTTCAAAGCATTAACGCCTTTTGTTTTCTCGATGGCGTTGTACGAGATCCAAAGCTCCTCGAGTGTCTCCGCCAGAGTTTCCAGACCCGTGAAACCCTTGATCTGATTTCGGCCCAGAGACAGTATCCGCAGTTTCTTCAAACTGCCCAGTCCTGTAAGCGTGAGCAGAAAAAAGTCACGGTTTGCTGGATGAGGGAATACGAGGATGTACGAGATTTATGTCCTTTTAGAAAACAAAGATTTTAGAAAGTTATAAATTACTGTTTTACTGTTAAGTTATTTGTTCGGGAAAATATAAAAAAATTTTTAGGCTAGTTTCTTGTGAAAAAATAAGTAGCAATATAATCTCTAAAATATTTATTTAAATAAACAATAATTTTTAATACTTGTGTAAAATTCTATTTTGCACTATATAGACGTCAGTTCGCACTTGCTTGCGTTATAAAAAGCACAAACCTAAAGAAATGAAAATCAAGAAATATTAATTATTTAAGTGGACGAAGTGTAAAATTAAATGTGACCTGCTAATTTCCAATCTACTGGCAGTGAGCTTTATTAAAATGGGACGTAAAAAAATCCAATTCCAATTCCAATTTCATTCGCAATTCTAGAAGAAAAATGAAAAATTTTGTTATTATTACGCACAAATGTGATGTGACATTTTCAAACCATTTTTTGTTGATGATGTTTGTTGTTGATGTTTTGATTTTTCTTTTTTCTAGAGCTATGAATTGAAATTAATTCGCACAGTTACGGAATGATTTGAAATTGAAATTAACGTTTCTTTACATAATTACTTACAAACGAAGCAGATGAGTTGACGATTATGTAGTTTAAACGACATAATTATTCGTTTAGGTACATAATAATTTATGTAAGCAATAAGTGTTAAGTAAACCTAAAATTTCTTTCTATTGATTCTTGTACAATTGATAAAAAAAGTTGTATTAAAGATATTGAAGTAATTTTTTTTACATTTGAAATCTGGGAAAAGTGTATAAAAAGTGTGTGTATCAGACTGTAAAATTTTTTAAAATATTACAGTTTTCAATCCATAATGGCCTTATGCAACTAATGTACATGAAATCCGATGCTACTCTATGTACTACTATCCGAATGATACGTTCGATAATGGCCTTCAAGCGCACCTGGACATATATTCTTATTTTTCAAGTGACACTCTTAGCAATACATTATATAAAGATAATAATTTATGCGAGATGGAATCTGTAACAATATTGGTTCATTTGCACCTTCATGCACGTAATCTGTGAAATTTTTCTGCGATATTTATCGACAGTACATCAACTGCGAATTGAATATCAAAAATATTTTCTTTTTTAATTTCAATTTATTCTTGCATTTTTAGCGGTCATATTTTTATTCAATTCGATACTTAATTATTTATTGAAAACCATTTGAAAACGAATGATCGAAAAGGATCATGAAAGTCAATTGATACATTATGATATGATAAATATACCTATACATTTGTCTGTAAATGAAACCATTTATATAAATATATAAACATTTAAAAACCCATACTGCTGTATTAACTAACGAGCAACAAGTCGTATTAACTACTAATACTAATAATTCTAACGTCTAAAATAAATGGAGATATCAAACAGTGAATGAAACCAGTTTCTTTAAAATGCAATTTTCATTTAGAAAAATTTATTTATGTATTTATTCGTGATATCCGGTTCTATTTGAATTAGTGTACCCATTGCCGGAGCGTATCTCATCATGTCATTAATATACTTCTAAAAAAAAAAATCAGCAAAATCGTTAAGTTGATTTATATAAGACCCGACGAGTATTCGTTGTATAGTTATAACACGTGCCGATTTGCAGAGCAGGTGTCATTATATTGTACCAACACTTTAAAAAAAAAATCAACATAAATCCGAGGTAAAAATCGCATCTCATAAAAGAGACAACATAATTTATAATTTTTTAACAATCAATAAATGTTAATTAATTGTACATTCACAATTAACGCATCTAATTTGCATAAAATTTTATGATCGCCACTCTGTCAGTGTACTGGAGATAATTATTCCTTAAAACTTAATTATTGTTTTGCAAAAATGACTATACATATTGTGAATAAGTGACTGTGTCGTAAAAATGACTCATAACGTGGTAAAAATTGTTACATAAAAATCATTCTTGTTGTAAGAACTTCAACTTTTCCTAGTGAGTGTGTAGTAATTTTTACCACAGGGATTATTTAATCCACAGATCACTAGCCACATAGTAATTTTTATCAGGAACTTCTGTCCGTGTACTCCGCGAAACATAATATAAATGGAAAAAGATTCCAAAATATGAGCTTTTACATTTTGTTTTTCCCCATCGCAATAAATTTCAAACGTAACGCACCGAAACAAATGCTATTAATTAGTTGGTATCTTTTAATCTAAATTTATTATTACGATGCACATAAATAGCTCAGTTCGTAGGAGAAATATAGATTCAAAGGTTCAAATCTCTGGACTAAAAATTTTATATTCTCACTTACATTTACAAAATAATTAAATAAAAAAAAAAAACATTTAAAAATAAGAAATAAATATCTTCACGCACTACGAAGGAATTCTTTCGAAATAAATTTTATTAATTTCTTTATTTAGTACACTTTTCCAGGCAGTATTTTAATTTTCACTCTATATTTATGGCAAATTTTACTAAAAAGTTTAATAATTTCTCTCGAAATGCCAGTCTGTCCTAACTTTCCCAAACTGTTCAGTCATTTTTACTAAAACATTGCTCTCAATGTATATCTCTCTCTAAAGCATCTCCCGAATGCCTTGAAAATTTGTCAAAGCAACGGACGAAAGCAGAAATAAAATCATGAATTTCGGAAGTGATGCCAGGCATGGGCGCGTCACCTGCAACCTTCTCGATCATGTTGGTGGACAGCGAGAGCCTCTCGCACTTGGCGAGGACCGCGAGGGAGTTGTCCATCTTCTCGATGGGCGGCCACTGGAAACTGAGATTGACCTCGACGGCGCCGGCGGCCTCCTCGCCGTTCTCCTCCTCCCAGCGTTTTATGGCGTCCTTGCAAGTCGTCGGCTTGCCTGCCGCCGACGACATCACACCTCGTTGCCGTACCCTTTTTTTTTACGCCGCGGCCCTTATGTAACTCTCCTCACCGGTTGGCACTCTCCGCACTGCGATCCGTCCGCTCCTATCTGAGGGGGAAAAAATGATTATAAAACTCATAGTTGATTGACTCCGTAGGCGATCGGTTTGCACTGCTGCGCTCGATTTGAGGTCTTCGTGCGGTGTCGGGTGTTTAATGTACATTCAGCGTAGGTTTGCTCTTTTTTGATGTTTCACTCGTTACACTGAGAAAAACAGTGGGAGTAATCTGTGCTATTATAGCATAGAAAATATTAATGTATTTGTCGATACCATATTTTTGATTATATACTAAACAATAATATGGTAATATATACTATTTCCATTTAGTTTAGTTGTTATTTTTTTTTATAATTAATAGTATACTATATTTAATAGTAACTTATAAGCAATAAGCCATATGTCTTTTCACAGTATATTCTGTTTTTTACAATTTACCTTTACTATAATTTTGTTTTTATAAGATACTATAAAATCTGTTTGTAGCTGTATTATGCCATAATTTATAGTAAGTGAGTGTAGGGGAGATCGTATATGGGACTCTGGATTCGTGGATTATTCTTGCTGGGCATTTAATGAGCATATTTGAATATTCTAAATGAAATTGTTTTCACAACTGAATATAGTATTTATCGTGAATAAATAGTATTTTCAATTTAACGATCAACGTCAAAAAAAAGAGTCTTATAAACGATATATTTTTGAAGTCTAAATGGAAAATTTTATTTTATTTTTCGATCGATCTCTACTCTTTTATATAATTTGAGTATCTCATCCGCAGCACTTACTTGTCCCTATTCTCTTTATGTCAAGCTAAAAGACATTTGCGCGGACGCTTGGAGAGTAAACAGAGGGAACGTCGAGTGGTCCCTTTGTCCGGAAAATGTTTATCATAAAAATCCCGCGTTAAAATGCGCAGTTACGTTTTTACAAGAAACATTTGGCGAAAAAACAATAAATTTTCATCGGAAAAATTTGAATGAGCCGCTCGAAGCTATTGGAATGGCGTAATTTCGTTATTTAACTTGATATACTTTTCCGTATGATCTACATTCTATTTATTACGAAGTTTTGGCAGTTTTACGGCAAAGATTTGAAGTATTGAAAAAGTTTTTTCAAAAATTACGTAGCAATGAGAGTTTAACGTCCCGTAAGTTCTTCGAATTCACTTTGTTCTTCGACCAACGGGAATTGAATTGTTTGCACAAATATTATACATCCTCGAAAGTAGTTCGTCGTCTGAAAAATGTAGAAAAATGATTTAAGGATGAAATTATTAAGCAGTCCTTTTTAAATAAACATCGATTGATCGTTTTACTATGAATTGTGATTAATTGAATCGATGAAGAGAAACATGATGTTATTTTTTAGCATATTTTTTATGTACTGCCGGTATGGTATTGTTATAGTAAAAATTATATACATTTATTAAATTGTAATATAATTTCTTCAAAAAGTGCTAATATAATTCCTCGATTTGTTTTGTAATAATAAATTTTATAATCAACTTTTTTGATAAAATTGTAATTAAAACAAAATTAATAATTGTAGTGTATATAACGAATTTAACGGTTATAGATCACGAACAGAAATGTTTCGGATGTCCCTCAATTCCTTCCCGGTTAAATAAATTTTGTTCAACGTAATTTTCCGATCACCTGTTAAACTTTTTGAACAAATTTATATATCCATTGCAAAAAATATATCGCGATTGTATCACTAAAAATAATTAATTGCATCGATACATTCAGGTTCGCAGCAGCAATTTATTATTTTTAAATAGCCAAGCGTAAATCATAAAAAAAAATGATGCATTATTCCAGCATCTGCTGATAAAGCACTACTCCCGTTAATTTAGCAGTCGCGTATCCTAAGGGTGAAAATGAACTCGTCGCCGTTTACCGATTATCCACAAAAAAAAAACACTCATGAATTCACATACGCATACGCGTGCACACACACACACACACACATCCCAGTTCATATCTTCTCATAGCCTTTGCGTCAGCCTCGTTTCGCGCTCCTCAACACTTTTGTTTGTCCCTTTCAATCGCGCAGCGTCAAAAAAACATTTTCCACAACAATGCAAATTTTTTTTTTCGCATCCGCATGCGCGCGCCCACTGCTGAAGAGGGAAGAAAGTGGGCCACGAAGGAGAGATAAGGGCCCGCGGAGTACGAGGCAGGCGCCTCCCGATTACATTTAACAAATGAATATTTACGAACGACTAAGTGCTTTGTTTGAAATAACAATGAAGGCATTAATGAAACTGCCTGTCTCCTCTACACGCGGCGCGGGACGGGCTTGGGGTGGACTGCGGGGAATGGGGGTGGGTTGCTATAGGAAAAACAAACTTTCGACTCTAACGACGGCGGGTCGCCCCGGTCGGCATCGCGGAGAGAGAGAGAGAGAGCAGAGCAGCGAGACGGAGCGAATCGATTTCTGCGCGCCGCCGAATTTAAATTCCGAGCGAAACTTTATTCCGTATTTTATCCCCGGCGAATTTCTCGCCGGGATTCGATAAATAATGCGCCGCACACTCGGCTGCCGCCGCGGCCCCGGACCCCGCGATGCTATCCCTGCGTGCGAATGTGTGTGTGTGTGTGTGTGTGTGTGTGTGTGTGTGTGTGTGTGTGTGTGTGTGTGTGTGTGTGTGTGTGTGTG
>JAWWEN010033805.1:0-14721 GCA_035582955.1 Sycophila texana | reverse complement strand
GATTTTGCAAAGCAGTATCTACTTTTTCTAGTCTAGCAGATATTACTGTTGTGAAACAGTAAGAATTACTTTTTTTTCGGTGTAGATGTAAACACTGATATTGAATTAACGTCATGATGGTCAGGTGACGTAGATACCTCTGAATTTTAATCGGTGGGTTTCACCAATATACCTTGACGGCCATTAGTCCATTGTAATAATGGAATACTGCTTTATGATGTACATATTTACTTTCTTTTTTAGTAGACTGCAGAAGATGTATGCAAGCATATACTTGTAAACTCTGTGGATCTTAATTTGGTTCAAATTAGATTAAATAGCGAAACGGAAGTTACCAAATTAAGTTCTGCTGAGTGTAAATAAAGTCTATATACTCTTATATTGTATAGTAATTTAGAGTCAGACCGGATGCGCGCTTTTTTTCTTTTTGCAAATAGGGAAAAAAAGAAATTACAAGGCGCCGAGATTGTGTATTGTTTAACAGTTGTGACATGAAGAGCCCAAGTACGCAAATGACTTCAGGCGCAATTCCTTGAGTTCGTTGAAAAATCTCAACACTAAGATTCCGTAAGTTATCTCTCAATGACACTCGTGACGACATATCGAGGATCATAACATATATTTTCTTAATAAGTTTGCTATAGCTACTTACTTGACTTTGCACTTGCTCCGATGTGCCACTTGTGGCTCTCTTCTTAGCTGCTCAGTTTCATGTATATATTCTATTCTTATAGATTTTTGGTCTTTAAACTAGTGCGTTAAACAGAAACAGATGATTAATAACCACGTGGTAATGTCATGTCACCAATCAAATTAAGAATTACTGGCTTCATTTTTAGATTCATTCGTCATTTCTTTTAGAGAGGACTGAAAAAATCATAGGTAAATTATTTTTATCGTAACAATTATTAATGTAAATTTTTTTATTTTTTTTTCTCACATACATTTATAATGTATTCTTCATTAGAAATTCTTGTAGGATCAGTCGTGGCTCAAAGACAAACTATTCTTTCCAGAGTCATGTGATTGCTTTTGTATGCCAACTGGAATTATAAAAATATTTTCTCATGTTGCGTATCTGGAAAAACTTAAATCGACATATTTATTTTTTAACGACGTGAGTGGCTTAATTTATTGTGTTTTCAAAGAAAAGTCGAGAAAAATATATTTTTGCAGCTCCTGTTGACAAACTTTATTCTTAGTTACGCTGAATTGAATTGCACATAAAACAGCGATTACCTCATTTATAGCACATTTATAACAGTACAATGCGAAAGTGTCTCTGTCCGCGTCGCATGTACCAAACACATATTTATACTCGTCGAAAATCTTCGCCTTATTTGTCTCGTCCTTCTATGCACTTGTCACAAAGGCAAAGGCTAACTTTGTGCACCACGAATAAATCCTCGAATCCTTGTAACACTTTGATA
Organism: Sycophila texana; assembly: GCA_035582955.1. Lineage (NCBI taxonomy): Eukaryota > Metazoa > Arthropoda > Insecta > Hymenoptera > Eurytomidae > Sycophila > Sycophila texana. Next base: position 13,291 of record JAWWEN010033805.1, on the reverse strand, counting down.
GAAATAGCTAATCACCTAAAATGATCCATATTTGCATTCACTGGAGGCAAGCTGTAATTTCTTTTACAATTCGAAATGAAGTTTCTGACAAATTATACGTCGGATGTATACTTACATGCATATACCCATGTAATATAATCATCGTACACAAATATTTACTACTGTCTTTCCAGATACATCTGATGTATTACTTACAATTGATAAATGATAGTACAAATAGCGTTTCGTTTAATTGAGAAATAATAATGATAAATGACCGCAAGCAAAATTAAAAAAAATATATATATACTCATTGTAAATTCAATGACAAAATGAAAGAATTTTTTAAATTACTTTCACTTGGCCAAAATGTTAATAGTTCAAAGTAGCAATATATACAGACGCAGAAACTTTTAAAGCCAAACATAAACCGAAACGCGAAGTGGCCAATTACTAATTAGAGAAATTTAACCAACGAAATATTCCATAATTATCTATATGAGCGAGCAATAAAAGATTTAAAGGATGACGCGACCACACGCTGAAAAAAAGGTGGAATTTTAATTTTCCGGCGAACGAGAGTATATATATCACTTCTATTCACAGATTCGAGCATTCATCAAGATTTACATAATTTTATAAATTTTTTAGATTTAGTAATTTAATTTCCAATCTCTAAGCTATAATTTTAGAAACTGTAGGCTATAGGTATAAATTTTTATAAGTTTTCTATTTCAGTTTATTTATTTGTTTTATTTATTTAACAACATTAAATTGGGCCATAAACCCTTTGTAGCAACATGTATAAAAATATAAAATAAAGCAATAATATAAAACGTTATTTCACACATTAAGAATTAATACATATTACTTGTTGTGTAATTTCGAAATATAGTTTTTAAGTTAGATATAAGTTTTTTTTTTGTATTTTGTATTTGCAGGAATTTGTTGTTCCTCTGCAGGGTTACTACTATTGCAATGTAATGTTTTTTACTCTGAATAAATAAATAAATAAATAAATAAATAAAATACAATAAAATACAATAAAATACAATAAAAGTAAAAAAGTTATAACAATAATATTCTATGTAATTAAATAGCTAATACTCAACAAATTGAGAACTTGATACATTTTCAAATGATTCAATATATTGTATCTGCGAAACTGAGAACGAGAGATTCTTTTAGATACACTTTAATTATACTTTTAACTTTATTTCATTTTGTATTTCATTCTACTGCAAAGGAGATTTCTACCTATATAATACTTTAATCAATTAACTAAATAAATAAATAAACAGACTGCGGTTTGCGTGGCGCAACGGACGCAGCATAATAAAACTCGGTGAAAGAGTCGACGGCCCGGCGAGAGAAGAAGAAAAAAAAGGCCGAGAAGGACAAAAAAAAAGGCTTGGAAGGACAGTGAAAAAGGCCGAGATCCGCTGCGGCCGGGCAATGCGTCAGCCGCGAAACGAGGCAATCGTAGAGGAGCGGGGGAATCACAATTAGCCGGGGAGTGCGGATTAAGACGAGCCTCCCGGGAAATTCAGGGAGGCATTATGTACTTACGTCGCGCGTGGATCTGAGTGCAAGCGAGCCCCCGGAAAGTGAGAGGGACGTCGTCCGAGCGCCTTTGCTCCGATCCGCTTGCTTAGGCCAATGAGCCAATCCACAATGGGCAGGGATTTCAATAAGCGAACTTTTTTGCACCGACTGTTTTTCCCCTCGGCGGTGGCATGTGAAAGGCTTTTGGAATTGGTGCGATGTTGTAGGTGTACCTTAGATATGTAACTGTGACTGTGAGGAAAAGCTACACTTTTTTGTGATTTCGGAAAAAAAACGATTTTAATGTTTACACCGAACTGTAAGATCGAAATTTATAGTTTGAGGTGCAACACTGTGACGACTTGTGGATACTTAGATTTTTTTTTCGTTTTTTGTATATACAGGCGGACTAGAGTATTAATCATTTTTTTCTCACTGGCTCGTTTATTCTGATTGAATACCGAACAAAAATTGATTTATTTAATAATTTAATATTAACGATAGATGGTCACACTTCAGTAGAATATATCATATAGGTCATAGTGGGTAAATTTCACCCAAGCTCAAAAAAAAAAACTGAAATCTCGCAGTAATATTGACTTCTAAAAATCTAAAAGAATCTATAGGTGTGCTGGAAGGTTTTTTTTAAGAAAAAAAGGTTTAATACCATTTTCATTTTCAAAATTAACAGACTTTACAAAGAGTTTGAAAATTTATTTGGGCGTATTTCACCCACGGTGACCATCTAGGGTTAAACAGACAATTTGCCCTTATATTAAAGTAGTAGAGATAATTTATACAAAATATGAATGAAAAAAACACTAAAATTTAATATGGAATAATGAAGGACCTATAATAGATGTTTTAAAAGCGTTAATTTTAGAAACACCTTGAAAACGCAATTGAAGGGAATTTCAATGTCTTTTTAAACGATTAATAGCAGGGTAAAACACAATAATTAATTTCAATTCTCTTCTGTAGACTGTAAGAAATTTAATCATATGTTGGCCAGAAATTTAATCATATACTCATCAGAAGTAACTGAGAATCTGGTGAGAATCTGATGATTAACGATGGACCCTGCTGACTGCTGATCACCAGAAAATTAATCACATTCTGACCAATTTTGGTTAATTTTCTACCATGGAATTACATTGTTATTATTGATAAGAGTAATTAATTACCGTGAAATTAAATTGTTTCAACTGTAACGTGGATTTAATTTGATCTTCAGCAACTCTGCTTTTGACGATGTCTTAATTTATTTTTAAACGTAATTTATTATTAATTAAATTACCGATCAATCCTTGATAGTAAAATTTTCCATTCTACTAATTGCAAATATTAAAATATTATTTGAGAACATTTATAAACACCTGAAATATCACATATGGGTGGACTTCCAAATCCACAAGTATCTCCTGGATAATAGAAACAAGGATATTTTGTAACGTGTTATTAAAAAAAAAAATTCTTTCCAAAACCTACATATGTTTATTCCTTTTTTAACAATTATGCAGGCATGCAAGAATAAAGTTTTCAACAATCTACATGGTGGTGTCGGAAAGAGTTTCTTAACTATAAAACAGATCATTAGCAAATGTAACGTAGTGATGATTAGATTCTACGTTATATAACGTGTAATTCTTGGACCAAATACCTGAAAAAGAACATAAAAAAGTATACAGAAAATTGAAAATAGTCACTGCGACTGAAACCCATAGACACAAACTTATCGTACCATCTGCGAAGTTGAAATCCAGGCAGCGTACTGATGCTCCTGCGATGAGCTACGCGCACTTGGCTCACGTGCCCAAGAAAATATATTGCTGTGTTTATTTTTTTTCCGGTGAAAAAACTGTCACCTGCATATGGCGTTACGCTACCGTCGTTACTGCTAACCCCTTGCGCAAGCCGCCGGAGTTCTCTAATCAATTTTTACTAGTGCCTTTTTTTTACGTCTGCTTAATGCGATTAAGCTTGTTGGACGTCGTGGAGCGGTGACGTGACAGCGTAACCGATGCTGTATAGTACTACTACAGGTGTATCGTCAACAATGTAAAAGTGGATATAAGACGTTCGGTCTATTGTTCGAAGAAGCTATACTCGTATCCTTAAATTGAAAGCGTGTCAAAAATACAATAAATTTTAAAATTTAAAAATTTCTACAAAATCTAGTAAGAAATAAACAAAATAAGTATAATAATTATGCATAAAAATTATATTAAAACAAATGAATTGAAGAATTATTTGAAGCAATTACATTATTATAATAAGCTTAGATCTGCATAAGCATACATTGAAGAGCGTGTAAAAAAAGTAATAAATTTTAAAAAATTTAATAAGAAAAAATATAAAGAGTTTTAATTAAAAAATGTATAACAAATGAATTGAAGAATTATTTGAAGCAATTACATTGTTAATAAGCATAAATCTGCATTACGTGGGCAGCTCTTACTCATCTGCCAGTATCTTTGAGGATAATCTTTACACTTTCTGAACGTGTTACATATTTGACAAACAAACTTAGAGCTTAGAGATATGATGAACGCAAGTAGTGCAAACTGAACAGCGTGATTTTAATTGATTGTAATTACAAAGATTATAAATTATAATGTTTAACGCGTGCTTTTACTTTTTTTATCAAGTTAAATGTTATAGTGTCACTGTTACGGGAAACTATAGCAATATTTTTTTGATAAATGAAGGAAGTGTTCTGATTTATTTTATATAGTTTCCAAGTTTTAAATAAACGAGCATAATAGTAAATAACTATCTTTTGTTTTTAATTTTACAGACAGAGATCCGAAAAATCAGATTAAGAAGTTTGATTCTGAGTTCATTTTAAGGCTGCAAATTTAGTTTTAGATATTTTTTAAGTAATAACTTTTTTTTTAATTTTAATTATCCAGTTACATTGAATTTTTATACTCTTACTATAATTTATATTTTGTGCAGTTCGCTATAAAAAGTTTCTGTATTAAAAAAATAAATAAACAATTCCCATTTAACATCTATATAAGACATTTAATTTTGTTACACCTGTTGCAAAATAAAGATAAATTGTTTAACAAATAATGGTTCATTTTTTAATAAATACACTCTATTACTCATTTTTTAGTAGTAAATTTAGTTATAGTAGAGGAAAACCATCGATGGTAATGAATACACTTATTTTTTTTATTATTCCTTTTTTAATGAGAAGTACACTTATTATTTGATATCACTAATAAAATAAGTACTAACTCATTGCCTTCCCTCTTCTTTAATTAAAATATAATAATTTTATTACTTTCAACTACTGTAGACAGAATGCTTCCGTAAATTGAATGCACAAATTTATTGCTCACGTTAAATTATTTATCACCGTAAAACAAATAAATAAGTAAATAAATAAATTCTCTTCCTCTAAAAAGGAGCAGACATTTGCCGAAGTACGCAAGTCATTCCGGAAGTATACGCGAGCTCGATAACCAGCGTGCTTTCCTTAAATCATTTCGAGCAACAAACATAACAACTTCCCATTCTCTCCTCGTGCCTTCCCCTCGGAGCGATATTTGCCCGCTCCTCGGCGTCACCACGTACGTACGTACACACCGCCGTCGGTAAGAAAAAAAAAAGTATACTTCAACAAAGAAAACAATGGCTTCGTACAAGAACCGGTCACAAAAATCTCACACTGTCCCGATAAAAAAAAAAACGAAAAAAAAAAATCCCTAGGCGCCTGGATAGTCGCATCGTGGGATTCCCCGGAGTGGCTGGGTCGGCAGTTCGCGCGGGCCTCCGAGTGTCCTCAGAGCGCGCGGGCAGAAGCGCCGAGTCACGCGCTCCACGGCACCCATAATACTTTCACAGTCTCGCGCACAGACACGGGGAGGCGTGCGGGGCCGCGAGGCCTGCGCGCGGCGAGCTAAGGAGGCCAGGGGCCCCCGGACGGACCCGCGACGAGGGGGTGGGGCGGGACGGGGGGACCGAGTCACGGGACTCAGTGAAAGTGTCGGAGAGAGACGCGAAGAGATGCCTTCCTTCTTCCATCATGTGATGCGAGCTAACAGCCTCGAGAGCCTCGAGCATGCTCCGCGCACGTCCGCGTCCGCAGTTCGAGCCGCGCGCGATTGCGGCAGACCGATGAGCTCGGCCACCTCTCATTGCGCGCCACCTATTACCCCGCACCTCTTTTTTATTCTTTTTTTTTTGTATTTTGTTTATTTTTTTAATTTGTTTTATTTATTTTTTAGCATCGGAGTCGAATCAGGAAGATCGAGGAAAAATTCTTAACTGCGGAGTTTGGTGCTGAGCGAGCGCCTCTGGCGATTTTTACTTGCGCTGTTATGCGGAAGCGCATTGATCTTTGAATAATTGTACAATGTTTTGAGCGATTTTAAAGGATTTTTCAGGATTTCTTTTTAATGCTGGCGAGAGCTTGAAATGTTTTAAAAAGTAATTTTCTTTAGAATTTTCCGACATTGACGCGGCGGCTGTGTGTGTGTATACGTGTGTGTGTGTGTGTGTGTGTGTGTGTGTGTGTGTGTGTGTGTGTGTGTGTGTGTGTGTGTGTATATATATGTCCTTTTTCTAATTCTTTTTGTATTATATATTGTAATTTTAACTAAAGAGGTACTATAGAGCGAAAAATTTTAAAGTAACTGGTACAATGACTCTGATATTTATTTTACAGGAAGAGAATTGCAAAATTTAGTGTGATTCCAGAAAAATGACAATACTTCTTGTAAATGGGGAATCACAGACTAGTCGACTGAAAAATAATTACCAGATTTATAGTAAAATGTATAGTAGAATGCACTACTAAATGTTAGTTCCTTTTTCTTAGATTTAGTTTCTAATATAATAAATAAAAAATATATATATATTTTTTTAATTTTTACCCACTTGTGTTTCTCAGTGAATACTTCTAGTAAAAATTAGCAGTTAATTTTAAGTGTAAGTATAGTAAATTTTGACAATTTTTACTTTAAATCTGGTAACTTTTTTTCGTTTATAGCTATTCTGTTACTCTCCATTTACTAGAAGTATCGTAATTTTTTCAATAGAACTTATCTCCTTACATCTGCAGAGATAAAGTAATTGAAGCCGCAGAATCGGCGAGAGAAAAGGATTCCCCATAAGAGAAATAATTCGCTTTGACTGAATCGCATTTACGATCATATTTATAGGTGCGTCAAACTCACTTTTCACTATAAGTCCCTCCAATTTATTGTCGCAGGCTTATACTACTTGAACCTTTATACCCTCACTTTCTTCCGCAATGGAACACAGCACAATTTCATTACGTAACAAAACTCTATTAAAAAGAAAAATTTCCAATATTCTGCACAGTGCGCGGAAAAAGCGCAGAATATTTTCCATCGCGTGCCCTACAAGAATGCACAAACAGTTTTACACGACAAACGAGAAGCTTCGATTTACTGCACGAACCAATGACGGTAATAATAAAGTTACTTAATAAATATTAAGGCCAGTCAATTAAAAGCCGCGATTAAATTAGCAATTTGCATGTAGAAAATGATATTTACATAATAGTGCGAATTCCTCGAAACCTGAACGCCTCGTCGCTGCAAAAATAAACGCACACGACGCGGGATCGTTTGACCCTCTTAATTATCAGTTTCGCGCGCGCCTTTAGGCAGCTTTACATAAAAGAGCACGCTCGGTACGGGGACGATTAATAATGGGCGCAATTACGCGTTTTCTCGCACGAGTGAAATTGCCCGGTCTCCGCTCGCGCGCAAATTCGCCTAATTGCCACGGAAAGTGTACGCAAAAAAAAGAAGATGCTTACGTCGCGGCTTTTCTCACGGAAGAGGTAGGGGAGCGGCTTTTGTTTTTCACCCCGGCGTCGATATATGAATATTGACAGGTCCAAGCTCCGATAAATGGCGTTTTGGGCGCGATTGAAAGGGGTAATAAGGTCACGTGTTCCCTGCGGTAGAAATCGTCTAGTTTTGTCCTAGGACGAAACGATTTTTTTAACATTTTAGGCCCATTTTATAGCTAGTTTGGAAAATAGCCATTAAATAATAGGCCTGGAATGTTAAAAAAATCGTTTCATCATGGGATAAAAGTAGACGATTTTTACCAAGGTTGTTTTAAATAAATCATTGTTTGCCTTTTCATAGCGTTCGACTAACCTCGCGATCACGTCAGGATTCAGAACTGATTAAATTAAAAATAGCTCGCTTTACTTTTAGGCTCATTATTCTTTAAGAGAGGATAGACATATTTTATATTCAAATTAATTTAATTCAATCTGATATAAATTTATTTAAATAAATTAGATAAAAATATCTACTTTTTATGATATTAAAAGAATAGTAACTATAACAAAATGAAAAATTGCTAAACACTTACCAACTACCTATCGAGTGTTACTAAAATTTACTTTTGCCTTCTATTAAAGCACTGCTTTGGTTATGCGAGAAAAATTAACAAAATATATGATAATTATGAACGTGTCTTATTTTAAAATACTTAATTTCGTTTTTTAAAAAATTCAATTACACATTACAAACGAATTACTTGATATACCTGTTTAGTTGTCCTTATCCTCGAAATGATGAAAAGACTGTTACGTAGGAAATTGATGTTTTCATTATCTGTGAACAATTGCGATATAATAAATTATTCAATAGAAGGAGAAAGTTTCAAATTTCACGTAAAAGAATGCAATAATTTTTTTATCGAATTTAATCGAAAAATGTATCGAAAAAATTTGTCAAATTTATAGCACCATTATAAATCAATAAATTATTGTATAATTGTATTCAATAAATTGTATATTACCGATGCAAAATTTTCAAAATTCATAACGTATAGCCCACCAGCTGTGATTTTACATGGTTCCAAACATCGTAGGGTCAAAATTCTCAATAATTTTTTCGATCTTTGTGAACTATGGTACCACTCGTTAAGGTACCTATTAAATATCAATTATTTCAGTACGTCGTTAGCGATTTTTTTTTAATTTTATTGAAAATGCTCTTCGTATATCTTATATTGTTGAGAAAACTTACGCATAGCGAAATAACTCTGAACTATGATCTACAAGTTTTTGACCTGGCCAACTGAGGTAGAACAAGTGAATTACCATACCAGACCATAACATGCCGTATCGAATTAAATTGAAATACTTATTTAAATTAATTAGCATCTACGATTGAAAAAAATTCCGTTAATAAATAAATTATATTACATTATGATCTTACGATAAATAAAAGAATATATTAAACTTACCAGCACAGATAGCAAACTAATATGTAAAATAGTAAGACCTATGAGAAACAGAAATGATGAAGAGTAAGAGTTTTCCACGATATCTTTAAAACTATAAGTATTATTAAGAAATTCATCAATCTATTTCAATGAAAATGATACAATTAGTTGAAAAATCTGTTTTTACTTACAATAAAACTTTTTTATGCAAGCGAATACTGGAGACCATCCATTCATAAGTAGGATCCTTGTTTGGTCCCGCATATAAATTACAAATCATTTTATAAGGTGTATTTAAACGATACCTAGAATTTTACAAACAATCAGGTAACTCTGGATATAAAAATAAAAATAATGAAAATATTAAAAAAAAAAGGGAGGAGTGGCTCTCTATAGTTGCACACTGTAGTATTCCATTTCCATTAATAATTAAAAAAAGACATGGATAAAAATAAAAAAAAAAAAAATATTTTCATATCAGAACCAAATAAATGAGATTTCTATTACTTACTTGAGAATTGCAAATAATCCACAACATTGTTCCATGCATGATACGTATATAGTATCCACGGATGTGGCCACAAAGACTGTGAGCGTAATGGTAATAAAATCATAAATATAAATTTTGCCGTAATGCTGATTTCGATTGACTAAGAATTCGCCGTCTAATACAAAAAGGTAGGGTCGCGATTCATTTAGTGGTTTTATTTTATTTAGAATTATCGGCATCAAAGGTAATGCAAAGAAGGTAATGTCCGCCGCTACAATGTATACTGAAAAATATGAGAATTATACAATAGTACCAAGAGATATATTTTGAAAATCTTGTCTTGTCTTGTTTCAAAATTGTAAATTTGGGGTTTCTGCAAAAAAAAAGGCAAGACAAGATTTTAAAAACATTTCTCTTGGTCTTAAAAACTCTTCATATTCACGGTCTTGTCTTGCTATTGTATTTACTTTTTTCATTTAACATAAAAACAGCTACCAGTGTTAACCTGAAGTTTCTTCAGAATGAACTTTAGACTCATTTGAAAGCAATAAACTAATTAAATAAAAAGTGGGCATTAATTTGTTAAAATATGTGCGAGACAAGACAAAAAAGACAAGATCGAGACTTTTCTGGAGTTTTGCGGAAACCCTAAAATTTGTGTGAAATACACATTTTGTTTTTTAATTTATATAAAATATTTATATTTTAAAATTACACAAGTAAAATAACGAAATAAATCTCGCTCTTTCAGCATATTCAATGAGCTTTTCTTTTTCATTTTTATCGATTATCATTTGCCAATTACTGGCTACGTCTTTGTATATTATTCTCATCTACAAATTAAATAAAAATTAGCAAAAATATTTTGCTGATTTGGTGTTACGAAAACTTGTTATTCGACCAACTTTGTTTTCCGTTATTACTGACGAGATTAATTTTACGAATATCATCGTGCAAAAGACAATCACAGTAGCATGCAAGAGAACTCGATCAATATCTACTCCAAAATGCACATGAAACCCTATTAGCTGTTCGGAAAATTAAAAACACTTTTTTTTTATGACGTTTTCAGCTTAAAAATAAATAATACTAGTATGTATGAAAGCCGTTTCAATGTTTACATTGACACGTTTATAAAAAAAAAAAGAAGTTTTTTTATAACATATAAAACGGTAAAATATTAATAATCTATAAAACGCTATAAAATCTTGTTAAGAAAAGTATAAAAAGTTTTAATTTATAATCTGTTAAGTTTTATCAATACAGTTAGTTTTCAAGAAATTTTTGTAATTTTTACAATATTGTCAGTCTGCGAAGAAACTATAAAATAGAAATCTTACGTGAGGCATAGCCATGCCGAGTATCCCACTACCAAAGACAAGCCTTAAGACAATTTTTTTTCCTCTGCTGTCAAAGGGCCACAGGCCTACGTAGATTAGTAGCTTTTTATTGAGTTTGAAGTTTCTGCTGTCGTAAAGATCCATGTCTTATAACAAAAAAATCTCGAAAAAAAAGTATCGGATGCCTTCCAGGACGCGCCGTTCCAGCGTCGGAGCTGGTAATTTTCTGCGATATCACTCGAAACGGCGCGAAACGCCGGAAGCCGCTGCCAACACTTTTTGTTCAAGAACAAATATAGCCATGGAAACCGGCCCTTTCCCAATGCCGTACGAGGGATATACATTTTTTATATCTTCTATTCGATCGCAATAAACCGCTTGTTATTTTTTAATTCGATTGCGACCGCTCAAGCGAGTCCACACCAACCCTTTGCATTAATAAATGATCCATGTGTTGCAGGAATTGGCTGAATTTCTTTCCCTTGTGGCAGCCACTTTCTAATTCCTGACTGCATAGTTAATATATCCTGTATATTTTATTATCTTTATATCAACATTTCTTTTCAGTACGTAGAAAGAATGTGAAGATAGAGAGTATTATTATAGAACCATTAACATATAGGTGTTTCGTATCAAATTATCTTCTTATTAATATTATTATTTTTAAGAACGTTACGAACATTTTTTCAGAAGTATTTTTATTGAAAAATTCAGGAGACATAATAGTTATTTTCGCTACAAGGGCGTAAAGTTACTTTTCCGCACGAGTCGCGCCGTTCAGAGTGCGGAAAGTTGCAAATAAGAGAACCGGAAGGGTTATTTTAACTCATCTTTAATTCCTAATTTTAAAGAGAAATGAGTCGTATGATAAAGTAACTCTATCTCTCGAGGAAATATACACGGAAAAAATTTTATTGGTATGATCCAGAAAAAAATGACAAAATTCAGAAAAAAGATTAACAAAACGAAGAAAGTTATCAAATTTATAGCAAAAATTGTAACATTGGTAAGACAAAAAATATACATTACTTCTAGTAAAAATTATGACACTTTTAACAAAAATCAAGTAACTTTTACTCGCCAGAATTCCAATTTTTTTATTAAATTTTTCTCAGTTTTAAGTAATATTTCTTTTAAATAATTGATGTGTTTAAGCATTGCAAAACTGTCAAATATATATAATTGTTATATAAATTGTTTAAGAGTTGAGAAAATCCCACACGAAGAATAAACACAGCGTCCCAAAAGACGGCACTGATATATGCCAGTGTGTCGAGTGCTAATGTTTTATGCGAATCGGCGAAAGTCATCGGACAATCTCAAGTATTTGCTGTTTACTCAACAACTTCGTGTGTTTTGTGCCGAGAGAATTTTTTTCATATAGAAGATAGACCCAGCAGTTAACGCCATCATAGAGTGGCTGCAGTGATCATAAATCCGCACAATTAGTTTTTTTATTAAAAAAAAATAATAATAAATAATTGACAAGTTCTCGTTTAACGCGATAATAAAATGACCTCTTATAATTTCATCGCCTATATCTTTTTTAAAATTAAACATTTATCATTTCCTGCATAAAGTAGCAGTTTACGTAAAAAAGTAAGTGTATATCGATCAAAAATTTTTCTACAACTCGCGCAGTATCCAATGCTTATTATCCTATTAACTAGGAAGTGATTTATTGCGTAACGGTGATAACGAATTTGTTAAGGTTCTATAATTACGAATTATAAAAGTGATTGTATACGACTTTGCGAGTGGTACAAAACGTCTAATGGTATAAAACATCTAATTACTCAAGCAAAAATTTCATAAACATTGTCTTTGAATAAAACCAGTATCGACAGTTTGAGTACGCAGGTGATAGTTATGTAAAGGAGTAATCATGACGGCGATGCCGCGATTTCGCTACTTATGAGTTCAATTACGCAGAGATGAATGGGAGTGCGAAGAAATTGAAGGCTTGAAGTTTCTCTAAGTGCGCAGAAATGAATATAATAACTACTGATGCAAGATGAGGATGATATGGTGCCTTATACAATATAATGAATCTTCCATTCTTTCTGAATAACTAACGGTAAAAAGCAAAAAAGTTAGTAAAAAAATTCAAATAAAAAGGCAATAAAATAATGATAATAATGACAGTATAAAGATAAACAAACCAAAAGACCGCGAATCAATAAAGTGAATATTCCTGAAAACGATGACAGGACGATGTGAAATATTTGATGAAAAAATTTGATTGGTTGAGGAGATCCAACACCTTTAAATGTGGCCAAACATAATTACCTAAAAATGAATGAAAATGAATTCTTAAAAACTTTTTAAAATTATATAGTTAAATCACATTAAATTTGCAATATAAAAAAAATTTACAAATTCATCGTATCCATATAGATATGACTATTTCTAAACTTAGCCTTTGGTACAAGCTGCAGATCCAACAACTTGATGGGTTTGAATGGGCCCAGGCTTCAAATATAGGTATTTTCAATATTTCCAATATATTTAAGGAGGCTCGGTGGGTTAAACCTTTTTGTGTAGAATCTCTTAAAAAAAATTCAGGGTACAGTTTATGGTACTATTCATAGGTGTGCAAAAATTTAGGCCCAGTTATCGAACAAAAAAATAAAATAAAAATTATCAAAGTTACGACTTTTAACACGGGAGGTATAGGCCGCACATTAAAATTATCTACTTAGACTTG
>JAWWEN010033794.1:0-14722 GCA_035582955.1 Sycophila texana | reverse complement strand
AATACCATAGACTGTACTCTGAATTTTTTTAAAGAGATTCTACACAAAAAGGTTTAACCCACCGAGCCTCCTTAAAGGTCAGTAACACATAAAAAAATACGTATGTGTTCTCAGTTGAGCATCTACCGATTAAATAAATAATTCGAATATCTCTTTTATGTTAAGTTTTTGTAGCCCTGATGAGGACGCTATACAATAAAGCGTCGAAACGTCGGCAAGTTATAATTCTAACATTGGTTCGTCTCGATCACTTTTACACATCTTCAAAACAAATTTTAAAAATAGTAAAAGAGAAGTGCATTTTTTGGTAATTTTGGACTGTAACCTACCTTTAAAACAAACATGGAACTACAAAAGTCGAAAGCAATTTTTCGCGCCGCAGAGTACTTTTTACAAGCTGCATCGCCACTCATCAGCGCCGGCGGCACTTTACACCGATCCGTCCACTCGATCGAGCGGCCCCACTCGACCGCGATCGGAGCTTGCGCACTTTTGCTCTCCCGCAGCGCGCCCATCCACTCGAAACTTTTCGCGGACTCCCCGGCGGTGCGGGGCCCGTTATAAATGCAAATTCGAGCGGCGGTCCGCGTAATGGGCAGAGCGCAATCTGCGCGCCGCTCGCCTCCCGGGAGCCCGTCGCTCGAGTCAACAGCGCTCGAGCGCGCATGTGGGTATGTGGGTAATCACTCGTGTCGCCGTCGAATGTTTGCTCGTTTTGAGCGCGGCGCGGGGGGGGAGGCCGGCCGCGAGGAAAATTCAATTGTCTTCGCGCGCGAGCGCCGCTTTGATTATAGGCGGACGCTGCCACCCCCCGGAGCTTTCATACCCTGCCCCCGCGCGATCGAGTCCACCGGGCATTACCGGACGTCGCGTTTTCGCCCAATTGTTTATTTTTTTTTATTGATGCTCGTCGAAAGTCCGATCGTTTTCCGGCGATTCATCGATCCCGCGGAAATGGCACGTAGCTATAGGTGGAACGGCGTTCGGTAGAGGCGCTTATTAGGGGATGATTGATTATAAAAAAAAAATTCTTTAATTTTCAGTTGATATTTATGTATATAGAAATTTGAATATGTTTAAGTAAATGAAAGAGAAAGAAAAAGAAAAAATTGCAGCCTATTTTAATCTTTTGTTTTATCAAGAGGCGCGGCGACGCCTCGCGGCAAGTCTAACTTTGAGGAGTGTTTTCTTATATGAAAATATGAAAAAAGCCAGAATATTAGGGTCTAACGCACAAAATTTTCGACACAGCCCTGGTAAAAACACGATATCATTTTATGACTAGTAACAAGCTTGTTTGAAAAAAAATGGGCCGAAAATGGCTTGAGATGAATCCATTTTTAGCCTTTTAATGGAACGCTTTTTCTCATGGTTTCAAGCCAGTTAATGGAATCGTCATCGAATTCTATTTTAATAGCTAAAAATTAATATTTTTAGTTATAGTTTGTTTTTTAAAAAAAAGGTATTTATAGTAGGATTAAAAAAAATTGAAAAATCTACTTATTTGTATACATCGAGAAAATTTCACGTAAAAATTAAAAAAAAAAAATTTACATGAATCTTGGACTAATGGCAAAGCTTTATAATTTTTGTATAAGAAAAGCTCCAAATTTTTTACGGGAAAATGTAGGTAATTTTTACTGAGCTTTTCTCGTAAAAATTATAAAGCTTCCAGGTAAAAACTGCACGATAGTTTCATCGCAATTTTTACGAGAAAATTCTCTCTGCATCGAAGAAAATTTAGAACTCATTGATGAAAAAATATCTATAGTATTTATTCAAATTTTAACCCTCACTGGTCCCCTTAAGCGCGCGAACGGCGCCGCCAAAAAACTCGAGGACCGACCGCGTGATTTGCATCGCTCGTGACGGGGCGCATTCTCTCGCGGGCAATTTTCAGCCGCCGCCGATTTGCTCTCTCTTCCCGCAGGTGAAAGAAAAAAAAGCGAGAAAAGCTCCCGGAAGCGAGTCAAACGGACTCGTCGGGACCTGGACTGTATCGCGGACGATCCGCGCGATTACGATAATCATCCGCGGCGATGGCCGGACGGAGCGTTGCCGCCCGTGCATTCGCCCGCGTAATTGCATTGTTCGCGGCTGAGAAAGGCCTGCGCGGCGCGCTCGCATATATACACGGCTGATTTATTTGCGCGCGGAAGTTGCGCCAGGGGCTTTCCTCGAAGTCGCCGCGCGGCGCGTTTAACGAGCGCCCGGAAACGATTCGATCGGGAGCGAGGCCTACGCGCTTTTAACGAGCCTTCGCCTTTTTTTTATCGGCGAGGGGCCTTTTTAACGGCTCGACGTTTCCAAAAGGCGCGAGCCTGTGTAATTTGCCTATGAGCGTATAAAGGCGAAGTGCTCGGAGGAAATTTAGACTGTGGAAAAATAATGTCTTTCGAAAATATTTTTATGCACGCTAACGATCCTTCGCTTTCGAGTTCGCTGCGCGAAAGAAAGTTTTACGTTATAAATGGGGGTTTCATTAGGATACTTCATGCATGCCCACTCGATTGAGGATTGTTCCACGAGACTGTGTGCCTTGTTATATATACTCATTTTGTCTTATTTTACTGCTACTTGCAAAATATCGAGTCGAAAAGTGAAAGTGATGCTTTACCTTATATATCAACCTTAATTTAATAAGAATAGCTTTATCAACCTCAACCTGATGAGTACTTACCTAATCAACCTCAGCCTGATGAGTATTAGCTTGATCAACCTCAAATTAATAAGTATAGCTTTATCAACCTCAGCCTGATGAGTAATACTCAGCTTGATCAACTGATGAGCTAATGCTTGATCAACCTCAAATTAATAAGTATAGCGTTATCAACTTCAGTCTGATGAGTATTAGCTTGATCAACCGCAAATTAATAAGTATAGCTTTATCGACCTCAACCTGATGAGCAGTAGTTTCATCAATCGTAACCTGAAAAGTATTAGTTTAATCACCCCCAAACTGATGGAATTAGTTTGATCATACTCAACCTGATGAGTACTTGTCTAATCAAACTCAGCCTGATGAGTATTAGCTTCATGAACCTCAAATTAATAAGTATAGCTTGATAAACCTTAACCTGATGTATTAGCATGATCCATCTCGATCTAATTAATCTCGACTCGATAAATATTAGCTTGATCAATTTTGAACTCATGAAGTTTTATGTTGTAAATGGGGATTTCTTTTGGATACTTTTTGCATGCTCACTCGACTGAGGATTGTTCCACGAAACTATGGGCCTCGTTATATATACTCATTTTATCTTATTTTACTGCTGCTTGCAAAATATCGAGTCGAAAAGTGAAAGTGATGCTTTACCTTATAAATCTTAAAAATACATAATTTATGTGTAGTCACTGTTTAAGATGAATTTCGCGCCATATGTTTCTGATTAATTCGGTGCGAATGAAAAATGAACGCGTATAATTATTAAATTTACATTTAAAGTACAAGTTATGACTGAAAATAGTTGATATCCTCTAAATCTCCATTGGATCGGTTATTAATACTGCAAAAAAGAACTATTCTATTATACGATCGGTAGTAAAGTCGCAGATTTCAATCCTAATCCCTTACGCAACTTTTGAGCGATTTTAAAATATTTCCCTGCGCATTATAAATTAGTCAAGCTCAAAGTCTTTAAATAATCAATTCGACGCGGGGCAAATTCGAAAATCATGAGGCCATCGCCCTAAATCATCGGCTCATCTTGTAATCCCCGCCGCCACTCAAATTAGCATGAGAATCATCTTCTGGCGGTAAAAAATTGCCCACCGACCGAAAAGAGAGAGGCGCGCTCTCGGCTTTGAGAGCAGCCGAGCGACACGCGGCCCCAAACATCCATCTGTACAGCTTGCGAGCCGCCGATCTCTCCCCTCGTCGGTTCTTTTTTTTTCGCACCTCTCCGCAGAGAAGTGTATAGCACCGCGAGCGAGCGAAAAGGCACGGCGGCCAAATAAATAAGAATCGCTCGCTCCCTCCCCGCGATGAGCGCGTGCGTGCAGAGGGGTGCGCACCGCTTTTTTTTCTTCGACCCCTTGCAGGCGAACCCCCCCGGGCTCTTCTCTCTTTTCGCGCGCGCGGGGTGCTTTATGCGCGCACGCTCACTGCGCCGAAAGGGAAAAAAAAGCCTTACGTGCGCCTGCAAATAATTGCCGGCGCCGTAAATCACCGCCCTATCTGCGACAAAGTGTCTTAAGTAATTGTTTTCGATGAATCGCTCGCCCTCTCTTGGTCCTGCTTTGACGCATGCGCGCTATTCAGGCCTGCGCGTGTCTCCGTCTGTCTCATTATTTTGCTTAGCTCTTCGGGATTCTAAAGAGGTCTGCACTGTTCTGTGCACTTTGGTGTATTTGTCTTTACTTAGTAGTACTTACAATTAGTGTATTTTAGAGGATTTATTAAAGGTTGTGTAAAGTGTTAGGGTATGTGATTAAATGAGCCTGACTATGCGTTGCACGTTAATCCTCGAGTATGTACTCGAGAAATCATCCTCGGACTTCTTGTAATTTCTAAAGATTTCCTAAAGGTTTTCGGAGTCTTAATGGAAGGGGATAAAAACTATCAGAGATCGAGATTTTCAATGTTTTCTAGAGTTAATTATAAATGGAATGTTATACCGACAGCGACAAAGATATGTTTTTGTGAAAAATAATTCGACTGGCCATACTGTCACTTACGAGTCTACTTCGAAACAACGGCAAAAGATTAATCGTTGGTTAGCAAAGCTCGTTGGCGAGCCTTATTGTCAGTAATGGTATTTCTTTCATGCATATTTATTTTCAAACAAGATTTCAAGTATCAGTTTCAATCAACTCGGTTCGAAATTTTTTATTAAATTTTCAATCCTAAAAAATTGATGGCAGGATGTCGTGAAGTATTTTAAAACACAATTTTATTAGCTCACGAGAATATTCGGTTAAAGGGCGCTAAATTTAAAAATCTAACCTCAGAAATCTAAATAAAACAGTGTTGAGCTTCTTTCTCACTTCAATTTCCGTCGTTTTTATTGCTTATTTAAAGTCATAAGCTATTTGTTACATTACTATTGAAGCGATTAAGTTTGCAATGCATTATTTATTCAGTAACTCTAAATAGAAATAATAAATGATCATGAAGAAATAATAAATTATCATGAACGAATAATAAATTTTTATGAAAAAATAATAAATTATTATGAACATCTCGGAAACGTACGACTAATGATGTATACTTTCTTATATTTAACAATCTTGTTTTACGGGCATTAAGAAACCACGATAAAAAAGATGTCCGCCGGTGTACGGAAAGAGAAAGTGTGCGTGTGCGGGTAAATGACGGAGCTTATAGTGTCTATCTATACGAGGGCACAATAAATGATAACGACGTGTCGCTGGTTTACGAGGAGTAAAATCCTCGGTGAGGGAAAAAGGAGAGCGAGGGTCGTCGGGGGATTGTTTGGCGAGTGACGAGGAGCTCGTTTGGATTTTCGCCGCTGGACGATGAGAATCCCGCCGAAGGGGAGTGTATTACATTTACCGTGGGTAGCTGCAACGAGGGGGACGATGATTTTTCATGAGGGTGCTAATACGATATCACCCAGGGATCGAGAGTAGCTCCATCCATCCCTTGGATAAAGTTACCGCTAACGGGAGCTCAATTAAAATTGTAACGAGAGTAGAATATTTGCTTCCTCTTAGAGTTTTGTGATGGTCGTAAAAAGATGTTTTGGATTAACACGATCAAACTTTGATAGAATATCCAGTTGGATTACTGATAATGCAATGGGCATACAACTACTTAGTAACATCCTTAAATTTGACTCAACCAGATTATTCAATTTTAATCAACCTTAAACTGATAAGTATTAGTTTGATCATACTCAAACTGATGGTATTAGTTTTATCTCGAGTTTTATTATACTCAACCTCATGAGTACTTGCCTAATCAACCTCAGCCTGATGAGTATTAACTTCATCAATTGTAACCTGATGAGTATTAGTTTAATCATCCCCAAACTGATGGGATTAGTTTGATCACACTCAAGCTGATGAGTACTTGCCTAATCAACCTTAGCCTGATGAGTATTAGCTTGATCAACCTCAACCTGATGAGTAGTAGCTTGATCAACCTCAACCTGATGAGTAGTAGCTTCATCAATCGTAACCTGATGAGTAACAGCTTCATCAATCGTAACCTGATGAGTAGTAGCTTCATCAATCGTAACCTGATGAATATTAGTTTGATGTACCTCAACCTGATGTATTAGCTTGATAAATCTCAACCAGATGTATTAGCATGATCAATCTCGACCCAATTAATCTCGACTCGATAAATATTAGCTTGATCAATGCGAACTGATGAATTTCAATCTGATAAATTAATATTCTTGAGGCAATTATATTTATTGGCGATCCTGCGCGACATCGGTCTTAAAAATTTAATCAAATTTAATCATCTTACATAAAACACATCTCAAAGCGAGTAAAGTACACCCTACATCCAATCGTATACATACACATTGCAATAAGCAACATCAACATCTTTTAAAAAACAATGCTCCATCCCAAACACCAATCAGAGGCCAACATTTCGCTCCGCCAGAAGAAAGTAACACCGAGAGAGCATTAAAAAAAAAAAAAAAAAAAAAACTCGCAGGGAAGGAAGCAAAAAAGGGAGGCGCGCTCAGCAGCCACCGTCGAGTTATTCGCAAGCCAAACGCCGCGGGCCAAACAATCGGCCTTTTGTGTGTCGGGCGAAGCGCTGGCGCGCACATGGCGAGCGCGTCCCATTTCCTGCCCCGTTCCTCTCGAGCGCCTTTTTCTTCCTCGGCGGCCTGAAGCATATATCTGTATGTGTGTGTGTGTGTGTGCGTCTGTGTGTGTGCATGCGCGCGTAACGGCGGGGGCGACGCGAATTCGCAGGCGGTCGGGCGCACGTGGGCCGCCTAATTGCAATGATTACTCCGCGCGATGGGCTAATGCGGTCACGGGGAGAGAGGCGTTTGCGTATACGAGAACCCGCCAATCGTGTGTACACGTACCGGTGAGGTCCGCGCGTGGATTTTGGTGATTAGGTGGCGAAGCCTTCGGTGGACCGCTCCGCGTGAAAGCGGGATTTCGCGAATATTAATTTCTCCGGCGGGATTTGCTAAACGCGCAAATTTTGCCTACGTGTGTGCCAGGGACTGTTTGATCATTTTTTTTTTTTGGAGTTTATTTGAAAATCATGAAACATGTAATTTATTAGGTGTACACCAAATGCATATATACCTTACAAAAATTATTTTGTTAGTTATAAGTTTATAGGTTATAAGTTATTATTATATTATTTTTTAGCCAGCCTATGTACAGGTAACTCTGTTTACCTCGATAGGAATTTACTTTGTAAGATACCTATGTACGCATAGGGAACTTCTATGTAAATTTTAACTGGTTTCAATAAATAAAAAAAATAAAAAAAAAAAAATAAGGATGCGTGTAATTAAAAAAGGAAGTGATCGAATGGTGACTGCATTCTTTGTTGATATAATATATCACTGATTCATATATTATGACATTAAAAAAGTAAGATTTAAATGTATACATTTAAGTTTCGAATTATAAGAGATGGCAATAATAAAACAATTAATTCGCAGAGTAATTATTTTTTTATTTTAATATAAATATAATCTTTGCACTTCCATAATCTTAAAATTATGCAAAAAATAATTATACTTACAATGAGATCTCTGCAGAACTGAAACGAGCTAACATCAATTCACATTAGCACGATAATATATATACACTACCTTGTACGTGTTTAAAACGTAGCGTAAAGAGCGTCACGGTAAAGAATGTTTCAAAGGATTTCTGATGCACGTGTATAAAATATTTGCACAGCTCTTTGATGCAGTGCATAAAAATATCTGCCTTTCTCAATCCCTTATATGCGGAGAGAGCCGCCGCAAAACCAACTTCAAAAAGTACAGAAACTGAACAAATTTCTTGCTGCAAAGCGCTCCCTGCAAAGTGGGAAGTTTAATTGAAAAATTCACTTAAACGTACAACTTTACTGAAAACATTTTACATTAAAAATAAAAATACCGAGAACAAAATTTAGCTCCAGCTACTTTTTATAGAAAAAAAAAACGTTTATACACTTACAAAACTATTTTTCCCGGCAATGATGGCATCAAAAGAAATACCCGTGGAAGAAACGCCAGTACTGACAGAACGGCCCAATACTGGCAGAATATTCACTGCCAAATGTTTTCAGCCAATGCTCGGCCAACGCTCCATAAACATAACCTTCCAGTGCTACAATTGTTGATTCTCTAACGTGTAAAATGAATCGCAAAAAATTCTATTACATAAAAAAGTATAAGTAAGAGTTGAAAAGATTGAAAGTAGAAACTAATACAAGTAGCAGTGCAGTAAGTAGTGTAGAAGTTAAAGAAAATAACGTAAATAAAAAAAGGTAAGTACTTTCTAGTTTATAATTGTTACATTTTACACTGCTCGAAATTGGTTACATTTATTAAAAATTTACAGTCTACTTCAAGAGGATAATGCAATCCTCTTCGAGGAAGCAAAAAACCTTAATTTACACTTACAAAAACATTTTCACCGGCAATTATCGTATCAAAAGAAATAATTTCATTAGGTACAACCGCCACTCGTCTATACTTCATTGTATTACCGTCAGAAATTTTTGGTCTCGCCGCGCTCAACGTCAGAGAAGATTCTCTCCACCGCGTCTTATCGCAAAGTTGTTCTTATCCCCGCGGGGCTGTCGCCGGTGCGTCTGCGGCGTCGCATCACGTCGAGCGTCGGTAAATAACGAGGCGCCACAAGAAGAGAGACGCAGTCGCGACAAGTCAACCCGCCACTGTATCGTTTCGCGAGGCATCCGTGGAATGTCGAAAGAGCTTGGGGGAATTCGCGACTTCGCCTCCTCCTCCGTCGGTGATGTTCCATCGAGTGGCCGATTTTTGAGCTGGGAGTCCCTCGATTGCGGTATTGTCGACATTTCTTTTTCTCCTTGAGAAAAAAAAAGCTCGAGAGACTTGCAGTGTTGTGCACTATTGTGTAGAATGTTGGAGGACAGAAGGATAAATGTTTATGTCACTTTGTCGAAAAATATTTTAAAGAATAGTATAAAATATACTTATTATTGGTATTAGATTTTGATTGAAACTAGATCTACTCAAAATCTTTAATAACTATTTTTGCAGTCGAGGCTCCCTATTCTAATCAATTTTATTCGATTACTCATAAAAAAAGACAACTTTCTGATAAAAAATGATCGCTCGGAAACCGTGCAAAGGGGTTGAAACGGCTGATTTTCGTTAGCAGGACCACCCCCGATATTTACAAAATCTATAATAACTATTTCTGCAGTCGAGGCTCCCTATTCTAATCAATTTTATGCGATTACTCATAAAAAAAGACAACTTTCTGATAAAAAATGATCGCTCGGAAACTGTGCAAAGGGGTTGAAACGGCAGGTCCACCCTCGATATTTCGTCGGTCTGGAGCAAGAAGGTGCCACCTCCGAATCCAGTTAGAAAAGGTGCCAACTCGGGCTCCGAGATAATACTTTTCCAACTGCAGCTTGAGATGGCACCTTCTCTAACCGGATTCCGAGGTGGCACCTTCTTGTTCCAAACCGAAGTTATAGTATATTTTACTATATTTTATGAACTAAATGAAATAGTTGGCTTTACAATACTTGTCTACTATATTATGCTTTATTATAGTATATTTCATCAAAACATTTAGATTCCGTTTCTAAACTACATTTTACTATACAAGCTAGTGTGATTTAAATATACGATTTTACTCGGTGATCGAGTAATAAGACATTAATTGAGAAGTCAAACAATAAAGATTTCACTCTCGCCCGGTGATGCGACTCACTTATCCGGAGCACTTCCAAACGTCCAAGTCGTCCGAGAAGGAATAGTCCTTCCGTAGCAGGTCGACTATTCTCTCGAAAATCGACAGCTGCGCGGCTAAAAAAGGAACGCGGGAGATGGGCGTCCCTGCGGGCGGAGCGCGCCGCCGTCGCGCTAATGAAAGACTACACGCTGCGGTCATCGCGATAAGGGTGCAGGCGGCAGGTGGAAGAGGGCCGGGCGCCGCGATGATTCCGCCGCGCGGCGACCCTGCATATAGCCGTATCGCTCGGTCGAATCAATGCAGTCGACGGGAGGAGGAAACACGGAAAGGTTCGAGAGTCACGGCCACAAATGCATCTCAGTGTCTGGACGTCGATCGCACTCTTCTTTGAATCGCAGTACGGTATATTCTTTCTTCTGTGATTAACGGTTTTCTCTTGGTAGCATTCAATTAAAGCTTGTGAGATCTCGATTGGAGTTAATTCTTTTAAAATTTACTACGAGAGGAGGGAAATGTGGCCTGAAAAATTTTTTTACGTAAAATATTTTGACAACGTTGTCATTAACGATTTGAAAGGAATTTGGTTTATTGGGAGAGTGTCGCATTTCTGATCATCACTGATTTGAATAAAACATTTTAAGACATTCTAGTTCTGACTTTGCTCTGCAACCTTTGAATCTTAATATTACGTCTTATACGATGAAAACTGCAAGAACATTGTAGAAAATTTTGTAAAGATTTTGACTTTTTGTGATATTCTCCTGGTTAATGTACATTTTTTTTAATGATTTTTCGTTTTGTTTTGCAAGTCACGTTACCTTTGTAATTTTTCATCTTAAGGGATAGGAATAGATAGACTGCATAGTCTTCAATATACATGCATATAAGCACATAAGAAACGAAATGATCATATTTCTCTTCGTGGAGCAGCACAGCTGGGATTCGTGCTGCGTCAAAGAGACTTCAATATTTCATGGCAGTATTTATGTAGAAAATGGTACGTATGCATATATATGATACCTGGAGAGTCTCTTCTTTAAGCGTGCAAGTATTCAGAAGTGCCACTAAGGGATTAAAGATGTTTCTATAAAGTAAAGCAGTAACTGGGGCGCATTATTTCTCGAAAAAATTGCCCTGCTTACTGGTATCCCATATCAACCCTCTGAAAGTAAATATCTGGAATTGCAGAAAATGCCAATCCACGGATTTTTTTTAATTTAAATTAAGAGTTAGAATTTTGGTGGAACTTATTTTTATCTTAAATATATGATATCAAATAAAGTAGATACCCTTTAATTATCAATTCTAATTCTGGAATTATTATTAGAAAATGTAATAAAAAAGGTATAAATAAAATGCAATAAACAATAATATATCATGCAATTTCTAATTTACAAACTCGTTTCACATATTCAACAAAATCTGACACTGATCTGTTACTTAATATTACATTAGACTTATCATAGTAACAGCTTTAATAAATAAGTTTTACTAATTGTACTAATTGCATGCACTGCCGGATTTTTCAGCCTATGAATTTGTAAACCTTATACATTTGCAATAAAAATCTGTATGCATAATCCATCCATACGTATAGAATTTTCATATCGACACGCGGTACATTGCGCATTTGGAAATAGCAGTGATTAACGCCGGGCAGTTGATATTTCGCTCTTCTTCCATGAAAAATTAGATTTCGCTTTTGCATCCTACGGAGGAAGCTACAAATTGATATATTGCCCCGAAGTCTCTACTTATAAAACGATTCAATTACAAGCTCGGGCCTCGAGCAACCGTCTGATTAGCCGAGCCATGTAACGATAACTCAGCGACTGTACCCGTTCCGCCAACGTAGACACAAAATATATAAAAAAAAAAAAAAGAAAACGGAGGAAGGCATCCGCATCAATTTGCTTGCGCAACCCCATACGCGAGCGAAATCGACGCGCACAGTCCCGCCTCGGGTACGTCGAACCGATAGCGCTCGAGTGGGAAAAGGAATCGAAGACGATTTCCCGACGGCGCTCGAATTAATCAAGGGAAAAGCAGCCCGAGGGCCGAGAATATAGATCGCACAATAAGGCGGAGAGGCGAGCAAGAGAAAAAGGATGGCTCCGCTTCCAGCCGCACACACACACACACACACACACACACACGCGCGCGCGCGCGCACGCACACACACACACACACACACACACACACAGACAAACACGCAGACTCGCACAGACACGATACACATAGGCATACATAGACACAGATACACACACACACACACACACACACACACACACACACACACACTCGGCGAGGCATTACAATTCAATTTTCCGCTACTTACGGTTCCGGCGCGTTCCCTCCGTCGCTCGATCGACTCTTGGCGTCCTGCCGAGTGCCGCGTCTGTGTGTGCGGGCCAGACACGCAGCGCGAGGGGTTAAACGAGCGGTAGGTGCACGTCCAAGATTATTGGCTTCCACCTGAGGCGAATCTTGCTCCCTCGACCCTCCCCCCGCCCCTCCTTTCTTCTCGCGTCGGACCGGCACGTTCCTCGTTCGTGTTCGTTGGGGTTCCGGGGTGTCGGACCGGGCGCCGGAGCCTTGTATTCCGCGCTCGCTGTGTTTTGCGGCCTTTTTTTTGCGCGCGGCCAGGTTCGACTTTTCCGGGAAGTTTCGTGTTATTTTACCGCGGCGTCGCTTGAAACTCCCGCGAGTTTCCGGAGTCTCTCGCGCGCACCGGAACGTGCGGATACTGTTGACCGAATTACAGACCGCCGGAACAACTCTATATATACGGCTCTCCGGGTGGATTTTGTGATCCAGACGGGAGCTTGAATTCGTTTACTTTTCGCAGAAGACGTTGGGATGACGTTGTTTCACGCTGGAGTTACAAGTTTTTTTTTTTGTGAATCGGAGTGTATTTTTGCACTTTTATTTTATGGGTGCACGGATATAATTTCTCAGTAAAAATTATTAGTACGTCACCCGTAAACGTGATACGGTTGACCTGGGGGTAAGCATTTACGTTTATTTTGGTAAATATTTACAGCGGATTAATACAGAACGACACTGAACAAGTAATAAAAGGGGTCTGAAAGCCAATTAAAAATTCAAATTTCGCGCCACAAAATAACAGACGAAAATATAACTAATTTACTTATAACAATTAATAAAAACAATATTATGAAAAACTAGGAGTTAGTTACCCTTCGTTATGTAATTATCTATTATTTTAGAAAGTTTCAAATAAGTATAATAAACCTTGAAAAATGCAATTTGTTTATATTTTTCAAGGTTTTCTCGATGATATATTGCTATAATAGCTTGAAACTTTGTAAAATAATAGATAATTACATAACGAAGGGCAATTGACTCCTAGTTTTTCATAATACTGTTTGTTATTAATTGTTATAAGTAAATTAGTTGTATTTTCGTCTGCTATTTTGTGGCGCGAAATTTGAATTTTTCAAATTTGAAATGCTCAACCATACCACGTCCACTTGCATCGCGAGAATACATTAATTAATATTGCATCTCTAACGGCCGCGAGAAAAAGTCATCCCTGTATAAAAAAAAAAAAAAAAATAAAACCCACAGAGCTTTCCCTCACCGGCGCCATCAACGTTTACCCACGACTGTAGAAATCGTGCGTTTGCGACGCATTCACACAAATCAAATGAAAAGCGCGCGACATTTCCCGTCGCGCCGCGTTGACTCCCGCAAAAAGGAGGTCGCCAAAAGCCTAGAACTCCGCGCGCGACAAGCGACAAATGAAAAAAAAAAGTGCCTCGAAATGGGGACTCCTCTCGTCTCCGGCGGCGAGCCGGTGTATTATCCCGTGCGCTCATTACATCGATTCGAGCCGCAGGTGCGTGCCCCCCTTGCCGCAAGGCCGCGGCGACCGTGCGGTTCGCGCCGGGCGATTCTTCAATTACGGCAGCTCGCGCGCTCTATTTCGCCTCCGCGCCGCGCTCGTTTTCTTAATTTTACGGGTTGGCGCTGATCACTGCCCTCCGATATATCGGCCAATTTGCTCTCGCGCCCCGCGCCGAGTCCCGCCTCGCCGGCTGCGTGCGAGCGACCCTCTTTTTTTTCCTCTCCTTTTCGTTTTGCCCGTGCTCTCTCTCGCTCTTTTGGCACTCTTGTTGCTCGCGCTCTCAGCCCTTCTTTCTTTCTTTTTTTTTTCTTTTTTAGGGGCTGTGCATGCTGCTCGGCGTTTAGCGGAGGCTCGCGAATTGCCTGTATTACCGCTCGTAAATGTGTACATTAGAGATTGCGGGGATTTACTCTGATGGGATTACTTATTGAATAAGAGAATTATTCGAGTTGGTTGTAGTAAATTATTTGCCTTTTGTTTGATTGGATTGATTCATTGTTTTTTTTTCTGTTTATTTATAGTATACGAGTTAAGCGAAAGGATTATTGTGATTTGAAAATAAAATTTTTTTTTACGTCTTTTCTTTAATGATCAGAGGAGTTAATTTTGAAAAATGTTTTTAGAGAAACTTTTTTTTTCACTATCACAAAGCTTCCTCTGGGAGGGAGCAAAATAATCCCGACAAAGTATTGTCAGTTACACCTTAATTTATTACCGTATGAAAAAGCGATACTATAAGTACTACATATAAGTCTAAAATCTTTGGTTAAGGTGAATACACATTTTAACAGCATATTTTAGAGATTGTGTATATCATGGTCAATTGTGCCTAATATCACAATCACTGTACAGAAAAGAAAGGGGGGAGAGGATAGAGACGGATAAACAAGTGTTATTACGCCGAAGCAACATGCTCTCTTAATCTGAATTAGTGAACTTTCACTAATTCGAAGTGAATAGTCACTTTTTGAAATTGCTAAAAGTATCCCA